>PVKA01040394.1:0-18792 GCA_004027165.1 Ctenomys sociabilis | reverse complement strand
CGCAGACAGATCAATCCTCTTTCTATCATTTGTTTCTGCTTTCCTTGACCCTTCCCATCTACACAACCAAATTCCATTGCTCTGAGCATTGACGATGTCACCCCGCCTTATGAACATGGTGTTGCCCTCTTGTAGGATTGTCCATAAAGCCCATGAGATCAACAGAAGTGTAATTTGTCCTTCACATCAATAAGCCCAAGGAATGCACAAAGAGCTAAATCAATCCAAAAGAACCATAAGGGAAGAAACAGAGAAGGTAAGAGCAGAAAGCTTCAAAACGGAAGACAACAGAGAAAAAATCATGTGGAAGACTGGCTCTTACTGAGATGGGATGTAACACACAAGTTTTTCATGAAGGAACACCATGGCCTAATTTAGAGGGTAGGAGACTCAGCAAGCATGGGAGCTGGTTTTCTACCAAGAAATCCTCCAACTCTCAACTGCAAAGAGTTGCCGTCAGATTCCACTGGCGAGAGAACTCATCCCGCAGCTGAGCCTGCTTCAGGCGTCAGGCACCAAAAGTTTTCCAGGCTAAGCCCAAACTGGGCGGTTCGTCCACAAGACCAGGCACAGACTAGGTTTCCCCAGAAGCCCCTCTAAAGTTTGGTAACTGCCTGAGGAGCTCACAGTAACACTCTGCTTCTTGTCAGTGATTTATTTTGAAGTACACAGCCAGAAAGAATCAAGTGGAAGAGATGCTTACAACAAGAGATGAGGGGGCCATGGTGTGTGGTCTTCATGCAGTGCCAGGTGTGCTCACCAGCATGCGGACTCACTATATCTCTTCGTCTAGCGTTCTTACAGTCCATCTTGATACCCTGCCCCTTGAGATAGGGGGTTGAGGCGGACACTTATGGTTCTTTAGCCATGTATCTATTTTCTGTGGTCACCAGTCCTATGCTGAGGTTATCTAAAGGCCTTGGCATAAATTCATGTACGGTCTTCCGGTCTGACTGTGTATAACCAAAGACTCTCCTCTCACTGAAGAATGCAGGCAGAGTCCTAAAGTGTATTTCAACGTGGTCATAGGAAGAAAGCAGGAAAGGAAGACAAGGCAAGTAGAGGAAGCCTCACAGCAGTCAAAGCTGGCCCCGTGGGAAGCCCTGGAGCTAGCTCGGTGCTTCAGAGATGCCATATTAGTAGGCTGAGCTATAAAAGGCTCAAGTCAACAACTTCTGACATTGCTAATCCTATGATTAACCCGCTACTATTATTGTCTACAGGACTATATTGAAATATTTTGCTGAATTCATGCACCTACAATATTTAAATGGCAATGGAATACCCTTCTCTGACAAAACTAAATGACAAAGGGGGGTATAAATGAAGGAATATTTTGTAATGAATATATATATATATATATATATATATATATCTGTATATACAAAATAGTTGGCATAGTTATATAGCTACTTTCTCTTAGTTTAATGAGAAGAAAGTTTTGAACTAATAGTGCTTAGACAAGATATCATGTCTGCATCTTGTCTTCTGAATGACTACTACGAAGACAACAGCCCCCCATGTTGGCTTGGCCTGGCAGGATCCCCATCACCCTACATGCCTGAGAGCTCTGCCAGAAAGGACCTCGACTTCATAGAAGGCATCATGCTGTCGCAGACCTGGGTAGGAAGGCAGGAGCTGACAGGTGGTAGATAGCTTCATCAACTTCTGCCAGGTGGACCAGCAGGTCTTTAGTTGAAAGAGACCTGGAAGACCAAAGTTATCATCCACTGGTGTGTGCATGAGGGTAGCATGAGCTGGGTGTTTGTGCATGACTCCTGGACACCAGGTATGGATCAGAGACTTCTTTCTATCTGTGGGCTGAGCTACAGCAATGAGGGAAGGGACCCAAATAAGGGGGTGAATGGAAGCAGATGGCAGGAGGTGTATGGGGCCTGGGTAGAGTCTCAGAGTACCCGGCAGAGGCTAGAGATAGCTATGAAAACTGTGATCTCAGCAAGGGGGAGAGAGCAGAGAATGCAACACACCGGGCCTCTGAATTTACCCCACAATGGTCACCGTATCAAGCTGCAAAGAAGGGCCACACCCATGAAGTCACAAAGAACCAGGAAGGCTAGAGGTGACCCTGAGTGCTCAGGGGTGGAGGGGTGTGGTGCAGAAGAGTCTCAGAGCCACCGGTAAAAATTTGATGTCAGCTGATAAGAGGAACGGGCACAATGTAGGTAAAATTCAGCTGCTCCGAGAGGTGCAGGGGGGGAGCTGGCCGTCACTCCCTGGGGCAGGAATTGGCTGGTCTTTTGCAGATCCAGAATTTCTTGTAACTACATGTGGAATCATTCCAGCCATCGCCTCTGTATTCCGCACAGTCTTCCTCCCCAGAACTGTTGGGTTCCCCTGGGTTCCAGTACTTCTTGAAGCTGGAAGAGGTTATGGAGAAGGTAAGCCCCTGTCTGGGCCTTCTCTGCACATGGAAGACTTCCCAAGGATGTGCCTGAGCTACTGGGGCTCGGTGGGACCCTGGATCTTGTTGTCCACCATGACCACAGGAATCCTCCTGTTGATCGTCAGGTATGAACCAGCCAGTGAAGATTCTCCACTGCACGCACCCTGATGGGCCTCAGTCACTCTTGGCCTCTCTGGACCTCTGCAGGTCAGAAAGCACCAGACCACCAAGCACACCTCCGAAAATGCTCACCTCTTAAACTACCCAGTACTAAGCGTGTGTATGCCACCTCACCCGTTCCATTCCATGGCACTACAGTGAAGCTGTTGATTCTTTAATAGTCCTGTTCCTTCACCAAGAGGCTGCATGGTGTAGGATACATGCTCCCTGTCTTGGGATCTCTCACGATAATATACTTTTTTTGTGGTACTGGAGATCAAACTCAGGACCTTGTGCCTGCCAGGCAGGTGCTCAAGCTGCTGAGCTGTCTCCCTGAGCCCTACAGTGTCCTTTGGGAGGTGACTCCTAGTGGTAGGTCTTACTATACTTCCCATTTTCCACTAAAGTGCAACATTTTCTTTTCTGCGTATTTTCCTTTTATAAAACTTATTTTTATTGAGAAAGAAGGAGCAGTGAGACAGTTTCAAAGCAGGTTAGTAGGACAGTTATAGTAATTAATACATTGCATATTGTTGTCTTCATAGTAGTCATTCGGAAGACAAGATGCGGACATGATATCTTGTCTAAACACTATTAGTTCAAAACTTTCTTCTCATTGAACTAAGAGAAAGTAGCTATATAACTATGCCTACTATTTTGTATATACATATATATATATATATGTATATTATTTTTCATTACAAAATATTCCTTCATTTATACCCCTCTTTTTCATTTAGTTTTGTCAGAGATGGGTATTCCATTGCCATTTAAATATTGTAGGTGCATGAATTCAGCAAAATATTTCAATATAGTCCAATAGCCAATAATAGTAGCGGGTTAACCCCACATAGGATTGGCAATGTCAAAAGTTGTTGACTTGAGCCTTGTATAGCTCAGCCTATTAATATGGCTTTACTTTTTATACCTTGTTTTTTATACTTTTCTGCTGGTAAATCCTGAGGGGATTTGACTGACCTTGTCAGATAGAAAAATTATGTTTTTTGTTATATAGGTCTTGCTTTATCTTGGCCTCACAATGCAATATTTTAAAGCATGGACACAAACTACAAGCTTCTCCTGCAGCTCTGATGGTGGGATTTTACTCATCCGTCATCCTATCTGCGGTGTGTATGGCCTCCGTGTGGATCAACACAAGAAATGTCAAAGACTCGTAGTCCTGTGGGCATGGACTGGGAAGGAACCACAATGCACCCAAAGCAGAGTTTCAGAACCTCACCCCTCTCTGTTAGGGGCCCCCACCTAGCTGAACATACCTGCTTGACAGAGGAGAGCCATCCACCCAGTGCCACACCCCTTCCTTATTCAGGTCTGAGAGTCCTATCCAGGTGTAACCTTTACTTTTTGAGATCTGTTGCAGAAAGCTCTGGAAGGAAAGAGGAAGGGTCAGGAGGGAGTTTTGCAGTCTATTCTCAGGCAGAGTCTCTCAAAGTTCTCAGCTGGAATTTCTCCTGAAGCTTGGCTTCATCCTTCCACTGTACAAGGTCTACACAAGAGTCCCAAGTACACTAACATCTGTATTTCCTGGGCAGAGGCGCTCTGACCTGCGCACGGGATGCCCACGTCCAGCGTCATCACACACGCTTGGTTGTGCCACGTGTTTATCGTCTTATGGTTCTGAGCATGGCCGCGTGAACGTCCCCATGACTGAGCGAGCATTTGGAGAATGCCCTTCCTACCTCATGAGCATGTTTCAGGTCTGCATTTAGCTACATCCCCTAGACGGCTTGAAATGAGCTCCAGTGCTAACATTTATACTGGAGAAACTGGCAAATGTGACTTGTAGAGTCTTTTCTTCCCTGAGTAAGATTTTAAGCAATGGCTCCCACACCAAGATGGGTCAGTTACATTCTGTGGTCCAAAGCATCTACCAATGTTGAGAAGTTGTGTAGGAACCTTTGTAAACTGACAGACCCTCTCTCCACACCCTTCTCTTCCTCCCTTTCCAAGTGTCCCGAGCAGCCCCTAGTCCAGAAGCTCTGATCAGTCACCTCCCCAAGAGCTGGTCAGCATCCGGGTGTTCCCCCCACCCCCCAAACCAAGGCCCCTGCCCACCCAGCAGCACCTGCTCCTCAGCGCTCTCCACGATGACCAGCTGAGCGCCTTCCTCCTCGCAGGCAGTGACTGAGTCATGCCAGTTCCGCTGGGACTTGGACAGGAAGTAGCAGTTTCCCTGGAAGAACGTCCAGTCCCAGGAGCAGGGGCGGCACAGGTTGTCTGTTGGCAGACGTGGTCAGGGTGGACTCACATCTGGGTGTCCTTGTCCAGGCTTTGTGCCGCGGGGCCCTGGCTGACTCAGCATCCAGGGCAGCACTTCTCTGAGCACTTCCTGAGCCCCACCCTACCCGAGGAAACCCCAGGGACCCTGGCCCCACCTCCTCCAGGCTGGGAGAAGCAGGGACTTTGATGTTGGAGGACAGGCTGGGAAACTATCTTAGTTGAGCTCCTACTGTGTGTGCGCTCCCTTGTGAAAAGCTAGTACCATCCTGTCTGTTGTCCTGTGTCCCCAATTCGCAGATGACCAAACCGAGGCTCAGAGAGGACATGGGATGCTAGCAAAGTGAGAAGATACCCAGGCCCTCTCAGGTCCCTGGAGATCTGATTTCCTGTCACTCACTCATTGTGTCCTTCATCTTGGCCAGTTCCTGCGAGGTCTGCTTCTGCTTCAACTGGTCCTGCTCATACTCCTGCCAGCTAGGGATGGTGGAGACTGTGCCAAGGGGGAAAAACTGTAGTTATTAGTCACCTACTGTGTGCTGCATGCCGCACACTGGCTCAGTGAAGCTACATCTTGTTTCAACCCTCCTCTATGCCTCCCCTCCTCCTCCGTGCTCCAGGAGAGGTGGGAGAAGCCCTGAGGAGCTCCCAGGAGCCTCTGAAGTGCCCATCCAGTTTGAGCCCCACCTCCTTCCTGGTCCTGCCCTCCCCAGCTGAAGGAGCCCCGCTCTGAGCCCTGCCCTGACCTTTAGCAAGGATGGCCACCAAGATCCCAGCGAGCAGCAGGAGTAAGAGCAGCTTCAGGACCAGGGAGACGGAGTGGTGGAGGTGGCAGCCTGCAGGACAGAAGGATGGGGAATCCCGTGCCCCGGTGTCCCCGCTCAGCCTGGCACTCGGACTATCTCATCACAGCTCCCCCTTTCCTCGTACTTAGAAATCTAGGGACCACACTCCTGAGGACTAAGGGCCCAGAGTCTCAGCCTTGTCTTCCCTAGACTCCACGGGTGCTCAGCTCTGACAGGGCTCTACTCGCAGAGCTCCTGAGTATAGAGGCCGGTCGGCATCCAGAGGGGCTCACTCAGCGGTTGCTGCCGTCTCTCATGAGCTGTTCCTCCTCTGAGGAGCAGAGCACCAAGTCAGGCTGAGACTGGAGACACCCTCAGGTCCCTCCCCCAACTCAGGGAGCCCCAGCTCAGCCTCACCCAGGGAGCCCAGCTTCTGCGCCTGTGCTTCCTCGGTAGCAGTCATGGTCAGTGCCTTCTGTCAAGGCCCAGAAGTGCTGGCAAGCACAGCGCTTATATATCCTACTTTCTGTTCCTGAATCAACTCTTAGGAAGAGAAATGGGGAATTGGACACCAGCATAGGAAGTAATGAGGAGGGGCCCAGCCTGTGACACACACAGTACCGGAAAGTGTCTGATGTTCCAGTAATGTTACTCAGGCACTCAGAGCTTTGTAAGAGAAAGAACTCATTCACTCCCAGCCCTGCTGAGCTGTGGGATGCATTTACTGAAATAGATCTGCAAAGTGAGAAATAAGGCTAAATTTTAATTTCTACTAGTTCTCTTGAGGGTGGGCTATCAGCAACCCCGTTTTTTCCAGATACACTGCCCCTTGTGACCCCAGGATTGTGTGCTTTGGTTGGCTTACATCCTCATTTGTGGTAATTTCTGTTGTTTCATAGCAATGAGGAGTAGCTATCATTGCTTATATTTGTTTAATGCTGCTATCATCAGACACTTTTCTGACTGCTTCATCTTTGGGCTCATTGCATCTCCCCAGCCTGTGGTAGACCAGCTGACTTTCATTTCATCACTAGCTGAATTTGAGGCCCAAAGAGGCCAGTTAATTGGCTAAACTAACATGGCCAATGAACAGTACAGAGCTTGAGACTGAGTCTCAACTGTCAGCATCCATAATGCATAGTTGAATCAGAGACAGTCATATAGGCTCAAAAAAAAAAAACAAAAACAAAAACAAAAACAAAAAAACTGCAAGCTTTCTACCAGTTTGATCCAGAATCTCTCAAGTTGAAAAAAAAAAAAAAAAAAACTGAGATGGTTACTATGAGGGGAGTGGAAAAAAATCAGTGGCTTTGACAGATGGCAGACTGTACAATAGTGATAGACTGTACACACGATAGCACCAGTGAACTAGTATCTCAGAAGAGTGTAGTGTTTTTCAATACTATCCTCCTGCCTCAGCCCCCAGAGTGCTGGGATTACAGGTATGCACCGCTATGCCTGGCTACCTTCACAATTTAAAGTATGACTTTCACTAGATGAATATAAATATTCATCAAAACCTGAAATGGAATCATAATTTACCTTAAACTTTTTTTGAATGAAGCAGAAATAAATTGAAGCTTTTAACATGATAGTGGAGCATGAACTCCTTAATATAATGTGAACATCTGTTGTGGATTAATAAATTGAGACGAAACACTCAGAAGGTACAAGGCACACAGCTACAACACACCACTGAAAACACTGACTTAGGTATGAATGTACCCATCAGCCACCACTCTGATCCAGCCATAGAACATTCACTTACAGACCATCTTCGTATTGCCATCTTTATAGATTCCTACTCTCTCTTCCTAGAAATATTTAGCATGAGCTTGGAATAAGAACCACAGAAAACTTCATTCTTGCTGCAGAAGTGTTAGAGGCACTCCAAGCGTGTGATCCTTGATTGTGATGTGGCAACATGACTTGAGTAGCAGCAGTCGACCAGATCTGTAAGCTCCCATGTGCCTACCTGCCATGGAGGCTGCAAGTTGAGGGACCATGTCTCAAAATGTCAAATAAAAATCCTTGAAGATCATAGTAGTACAGCAGCCTCTGCTCAATCTCTAGTGCTACAAAATCAGCCAACCATCCATCCATCCATCCATCCATCCATCCATCCATCCATGTATTCAACCATCCACATATCCATCCATGCATTCCTTAATGCATCTGTGCACCCACTCGTGCATCTAACCCATCCATCTATTCCTGAGTCCATCCACAGCAGCCAACCATACAAGCAACCAACAAAGCACACAACTCAACCCCACAGTCTTTCTACAGAAAATGGAATGGGGATTCCTATGGGTGATTGGGGAGCTAATTATAGTGGATGCAGAGGTTCAGTCATGTGAAATGAAGAGTTTGCTGGAGTAGACACTGATAACTGTTTTACACTGGGAGTGTATCTATATGAGACAGACCCACAGCACCTGACACTTCTGTCCGTCCCCCATGCCTTCTTGATGGAAAGTGGCTCAGCTGTCAGCTGTCAGGAGCTTTCCCTTGTGGCCTTCAGTCCCTACCAATGGACTCGGACAACTTGCTCTGGAGTTCTCCCTAGTTATAGTTTCCCTCCCCCACTCATGCCACATTACAGCCACTGTTGACTTTTTGAAGAAGGCTGTGGCTGAGATAAGGAAGGGATGGGTCTGGGCCTATGCTAAGGTCTCTAACTCTGGCAGAAAGCTTTCCAAGGATTCCCTGGCTTCAGCTTTGCCACACCATGATAGCCAAGGCTTAGAACACTGTACCAGTCATAAGCCCGAGCTTGGAGCACTGACAGGCCAGTATCTGCCACACAAGCAGAATCCCCCCATACTTTTGGCTTCTCCTACAAGCACTCCCTCCCTGGTGCTCACCTGTGCAGCTGCACAGGCCCTGTTAAAATAAGAAATCTCTCCGGTGGTCCTGTAAAATTTATTAATTATTTCTGGGGTAATCTGGGCTCCAAATGTCCTACAAATATATTGGGATTTTCATCCTGAGTACTGTAGACAAAATGGTCAATTTTTTTTTTTTTTTTTTTTTTTTTGTGGAACCAGGGATTGAACTCAGGCCCTTACACTTGCCAGGGAAGTGCTTATTCCACTGAACCATCTCCCAGCCCTGGTCAATTCTTTTAAAAGAGCAACAAAAACACTAGGGGCTCTTAGCACTGAAAAACTCCTGAAACTAGCAGCAAGTGAAGATTAGCAGCAGAACCCAGAGCCTGGCTCTGCTGGCCTGTGGCACCCAGCATAAGCCAGCATGTTGTTTTTAAATTATTTATTTATTTATTGGATACAGGGTCTCACTATGCAGTTCAGACTCATAATGACCCTTCTGCATCAGCTTCCTCAGCACTGACATTACCGGTGAGTGCCACCATGCCTGGTTTTGGTGCTGTGTGCATAGGGTTCCAGGGTCAGCACAGTGTATGGCACCAGGGATCAAACTTGGGTCCCTATGCTCGCCAAGCAGGCATTTAGACCACTGAGCTGTCTCCCCAGCCCCAAGCCAGCATGTTCTGATAGTGATCTGCATTGGCTGGTGCTTAGTCTGGCTGTACAATGTCAGCTGTTGATATCTAGTGTTGTCTGGAGTCATTTGGTGACTTAATCCTGGTAGCAGAGCTGCGCTTAGCCAATTGATGATTTCCAGCTGAACTGAGAAAAATAAGGCTAGCCCGACAGGCAACATTAATTGCCACTATTCTGGAATATTAACACATGTAAGATGGCATAGCATATTCCTACAGTGAAAATAAGCTTATAGATTAAAAGATCTGTACATGCCTCTGCAAAACATATGTGAATGGCTGGTACGTATATCAGATATATTCATTATCTGTGTGGTCATTCACCACA
Source organism: Ctenomys sociabilis (assembly GCA_004027165.1). Taxonomy (NCBI): domain Eukaryota; kingdom Metazoa; phylum Chordata; class Mammalia; order Rodentia; family Ctenomyidae; genus Ctenomys; species Ctenomys sociabilis. The sequence continues at coordinate 9,352 of PVKA01040394.1, read as the reverse complement.
AGCATGCCACTGCTATGATTTCAGTCTAAATTATTACCCAGAGTCTAATGGAGTCACAGATGTGGCTTTCAGGAGGTTCCTGGGTCGTGGAGCACTATACTTGTCATTCACAAATCTGCAGCTTGTAGTGGATTTCTTTTATTACTGTATTTGATACAGGGTCTCTCTGTGCAGCTCAGGTTCATAGTGATCCTCCTGTTTCCAGCCTCCCCAGCAGTGGGATTACAGGTGGGCACCAGTACGCCCTGACTCTGTTGCTGATTCAGTGCACTCAGGGGCAGGCCTGGCGTGGTATGTGGTGCCCGGGACTGAAGCCCAGTCCCTGAGCTTGCCTAAGCAGGTGCTTAGTCTGCTGCTCAGCTATCTTGAAAAGTCCTGTAGTGGATTCTAACTTGTAGCCAACTTACTACACCCAGCTCAATTAAACCAACATGGTGCTGGGTGCGGGAGGATTGCTTTCAGCAGCATAAAGGCAGAAGAGGAGAAGCTGCTGAAATGCTGTTAGGGATGCTGTTTGAAGAAGCTGTTGGAGCTGTTGGAGGCTGCTGGTTCTCTTGGGCTGCTGTGCTGGAGGACCTTGTCATGCAGGCTTTCCTGATGAACTCTGGAGAAACTCTGGTTCCTCATCTTGAGCACCACTTCCTGGCTCTGGAAGGGAAGATGGTGCCCTGCTCGGCCTCATGGAGAAGCTGTTGCTGACTTTCCTGATGGGAACTCAGCTTTCCTCATCAGTGGAGGAGCTCAGGACCTGACCATTGCTGAGGATGGCTGTGGTACCTTTGGGGGAGCTCTGGTGCTTACTTTGAGCATTGCTTCCTGGCTGCAATTCAGATCCCCCAGCCTGCTAGCACAGATGCTTCATCCCGCTGGCACAGCCTTCTGAGCCTCCAGCCCTGACCTTTGGCCCACTCCAGCACAGATCCATGAAGTAGAATGGAGGCCCTCAGCTGGATTCTTTGGTGTTGGGGGGGGGAGCAGATTTCCTGCATTCCTTGTATGTTATCCTTTGGGTGATTCCTTATAAACTAATATCATAAAATGTGTCCTGTATTATATTGTTTCCCTGCAAAAACTCTAAGTCACGACATACCTGAGTGCCATGGAGGTGAGTTGCTGGGGGTTGCATTGGCCGGGCGCAGCTCTTGCTCAGGCATGTCTTTCCTCTCTGCTTTCTGACTGCAGCTGCTCCAGCAGCCCTCTCTTTTGTGCTCCTTGCTATGCCCTTTGCCCACGGATGCAGCCCATAGTGGACTGCACCCTCTGAAATCATGAACCAAGGAAACCTCTCTTTTAAGTTGCAAGTGTCAGGAATTTTGTCCCAGAAATGGGAAAGCGAATAATGAAGGTGCCCCCCCCCAGCAATCCATGCTACATTGGTGAATGCAAGAGTTTCATTAGTTATATGTCCTCACTGCCCGGGGCAGAGGCCACTGTCTATTGTGGAAGTTCAGAGGAAGAGTGCACTTGGAAAAGAGTGAAGAATTGTTGGAAAGTGGGGCAGACTTCATAGTGGAGGTCCTGACCAACTGGACTGAACTTCCATGGGTGGCCAGGAGCCACACCCACTCCTAGGGGATGGACAGGAGCTGAGTTGCATCCCTCAGCAAGGAAGAGAGGGTCAGCCAAATAGCTCAGTGGATTAAAGAACCTGCTTAGGCAGAAGCAGGGACCGGGAGTTAGATCCCAGGCCTGCTGTGCTGGCCCCACCTCCAGGGTTTGCTGAGATGGAGATTAAGACTGGGCATGGTTGCGCATGCCTGTAATCCCAGCACTTGGGAGGCTGTGAACAGGAGGGTACTATGAGTCCGATCTATGCAATGAGACCCTGAACACCCTGTCTGTGGTAGTTAGTACACTGTATCAACTTGGCTGAATCAGCTCAGGCTGTTCAGGGGCCTCCCCCACCCTGCAGGCAGGCAAAGCCCACCCTGAGGTGCATCTGGTTCCACCTTAGAGCCACGGGCCACCCCAGAGTGACTCAGCACGCAAAGTGTACATAAAGGATTTAAAGAAAGCTTCCTGGTCACCCGGCCCCACTTCCTTGGAGAAGTCCGTCCTTGGAAGGGCTACAGTCTTCCAGGTGGAGCGCGGTCTTCACAGTGAACACAGAAGGAAGAGAGAGGCTTGATGGACTAGGCAGCTGCTGCTCCTCCTCTGCTCGTCATTGTTTTCTGCCGCCATGAACTGCTGGCGTTTGAGTTGGAACCAGCCAAATATGAACTGAAACCTCCACAAACTGTGAGCTAAATAAACCTTTCTTTCCTTCATTTTGGGTGTTGGGTATTTGTCCCAGCAATGAGTAAAAAGTAACTAAGACACTGCCCTAAAAAAGAATACCAAAAAAAAAAAAAAAAAAAAAAAAGGAACAAGGAAGGGTGTTGGGCTGGGGGACTTGGTACAGGAGCTGAGATGGGAGGGGATATAATCAGCTCCTGCCTTCCAGGTTAGGCCCTCAGCTCCAGGCTCACACCACAATAGGCAAGTGGGCCTATGGCAGCCCCTCATCTTTGGGGATGGCTAAGCCTCTTAGCCAGTAGGAGACACGCTCCCCTAGAAAATGACTTGCCTGCAGCTCTTCTGTGGATGGGGGACCACACAAAGCCAGAGCCATCTGACTTACACACATACACAGGCACTCTCACCTCACATAGCTGTACAATCCATGGTTTGCTCATGTCCAAGGTAGCCGATATGAAGAGGCATAAACAAACCTGAGAAGGCTGAGCAATATAAAATATATTCTCTTGCAGTGAAGGAATCTAACCAGAAGCCAGTGAGAGCCACAGAGACTTTGCAACACACTTCTGAGCAATCTGTCGTTGAAAGCATAAGTCTCAAAGGTTCAGAACTCAATGAAGTGAAGGATACCCGTATAAAATATACAGCATGCAGCTAACTCAGATGTAATAGTGAAACTCTGTCATCTAAATGCTTACATTAGAAAAGAAGTGTTGACATTCAGCCACCCTGAAACTGGGCATGGTGGTGCACACCTACAATCCCAGCTCTGGGGAGGCATTGAGATCCTGTACCAAAGCATTTAAAAAAAGATCTAAATATTAAAACAGAAACACTCAATCTGCCGGAAGAGAAAATAGTTAGAAATCTTGAGGACAGGGATAGGCAGAGACTTGTAGAACAAAACCAAATCCCCTGAGAAATCCTACAAAGAATCAACACCTGGGATCTCATCTTATTAAAAGGCCTTTGTATTTGAAGATAACAATGTATAACATAATAACCATTGTTGATTTTCTGTCTTCTTGTTTAGTGAAATTCTGTATCATTTCTAATGTTTTATAATTATTTTATTCTCTTTTTAAAAATTAAAAATAATGATTACAAAAGTTTTGCACATCAAAGAAAATCACCAATAGAGTGAAAAGACAACCCAAAAAAAGTTCTCATTTTTTGAGAACATTTTTAACACCCATATTTTATACTTTGAATAACTACTTTGAAAATAACAGGATGCAATGTATTAGTTTTTGTTATGAAATGTTTATTTTTTTCCATGAAACAAAAAAATTAAAAAGACATAAAAGTAAAGGCTTGAAAATGATCATATGTGCAAATGGAGACAAATGAAAAGAAGTGCTAAAATGCAAACCACAGAAAGTCATTTTTCTGGAGTAAGTTCCTCAATCAGCTTGAACAGATGCTGCGAAACTCCACAGCACTAGTGAAAGGCTGCCGCATGCCAATTCTAACTTTGAACTCACCCGGGGCAGGGTAGTCCCTAAGTGAGACACTGTTGCAAATAAAACATAAAAAAGCCCAGCTACATGGTTTAGTGCAAAATGCCTGGATTCATGATCCAGTTTTTCAGTCAACAACAACAACAAAAAAAAAACAAAATAAAAGACAACAAGAGAACTGAGAATACCCGATCTCTTCTATGCCTGCTGTTTCTGCTTTCTTAAGCACTTCTTCTTTTTTTTTTTTAATGTATGTATTTGGTATAGGGTCTCACTGTGCAGCTTGGCCTCGTGGTGATTCTCCTACTTTCTGCCTCACTCCGCCCAGACTGGGTCACCTGCTCGGCGCGCCCGAGAGGCATGACTGACATGGCACAGCGTATGAGGAATCGAACCCCGGTCCCTGAGCTTGCCTGAGCAGGGGCTTAGTCCACTGAGCTATCTCTCCAGCCCTTCTTCAGCGCTTCCAGGTGCCCCAACAGGCTGTGTGGCCCTGAGGACGAGAAGCTTATGCTTTCGCCTGCAGAGCAGGATTGCCCCTAATCTAGAGTTGACCATAAAGCCGAGTGAGATCAACTATATTTTGTTCCCTAACAGAGGAAAGATGTCCTGTCCACAATCCCTAAAAACTAACAAAAAAAGTCAAATCAACTGGAAGCTTAAAGAAGGGGAAATTTAAAAAGGCAAGAGCAGGAAGCGATGAAACAAGGCCACCAAACCGTGTGGAAGACTGGCTGTCAGAGCAATGAAATCTAACAAGCCAGGTGTCGGGGAAGTGACATCTTTAGTGTCACGGTCGTGGGAGGGATTGGAAGCTCAGGGGTTGGTTTGAAAAAGATAATTCATGCAAATGGAAACAAAGAACAGGTGTAAAAATAAAAACCACACAAAATCATTTTTTTAAAAATTAAGTTCCAGACAACCCTTCAGTTCCACTACAAACACAGCGTTGCACCCCGTTATGTAGACAGCACCGGCCCACAGCTGAGAGCCAGCCACAAGAGGTGGCCCAGACTAACCACGCTTCGGTCCAGCCAGCCACCGACTGGGGTTCCCAACAAGCTACTGCCCGACTTGGCGCTGGGCAGACACTCACAGATGCTGGCGCCACGCTGTTTGTATGTAGTGGTTAATTATCAAGGAGGCAACTCGGAAGGCGCCAGGAGGAAGAGACGCTTGCCGCAGGAGCAGCCTGCAGCTGTGCGCTTTTGCCATCCATCTGCGGGGACGCAGAGCCCCGGACGCACCGTGTGGACACCGTGGTGGGGCTCAGAACATCTCCTTGTTCAGAGTCCGCATAGAGGTTCATTTTGACCCTCCTCCCTGGAGACGCCAGCTTGGGGTTGGAAATTCTATTCCGTCTGGTGCCGTGGATCACGTCATTAGCATAAACTCATACCTTGTCAATAGGCCTGATTATGAAAAACCAAAGAACCACCCAAATATGAAAGATACATTAGGCCAATGGGCTTACATTTTAAGAACGCCCATGTAACACATCCCGAACTGAAAGCCACCTTGTGCCTGCCAATACTTGGTGTGAAAACGAATCCTTCATCGCCACTGTGTACAACTCTGGGTGTTATTTCCAGAGGAATGTCACTGAGGTGAACGTGAGCGAGTTGGGCCTTGTGACACAAGGAGGCAAGGTTATTTGGAATAAATAACAGCTAACCAACAATCCTGAGAATGACGATGCATCAGTGCAATCTTACTAGTTTGACAGGTGTTTCATACAGTAGCTTCTTACACTTACTGAAGACTACAGACCAATGAGGAGAACCCCAACTCGAATACTGCTGAACAACTCTCATGACTACATTCATCAAGAAGACTATCTATTAAATTGTAAAAACATTTAAAAAATAAAAAACCAAAGGCAAGGAGGAATGGAGACAAAGATCTAATATATTTTTAGTTACATTCACAAGAAGAGGGCAGGAAAGGGCAGAAGGACAAGCCCAGAGGAGGAGCTCTGACAGCAGCCACCGCTGGCCCTGTGGGGAGCTCAGGAATCTGGGGGGTCCTTCAGAGATGCCTGGCCTTGGCCCAGCATGGTCAGATCTTCATTGTCCTCCCAAATGTGAGGTGCCTCAGGATGGAGTTTGATGCTGCAGAAGCTGTAGCGTCTGTGGCAGAGTCCTGGTGGAATGGGTTGGCATGTGACAGCTGCCTTCTAGAGGACTTCTAAGGTTCCCTTCCCGAAAGAGAGACCCGGGAGACCCAGCGCTGGGTCCACTATGGACTCACCCAGGGAGGAGGGAGCAGGGTGTGAGTACAGCAATCCAAACAGTCATGGATGAACTGAGCGATTAATTCAACAGTGCTCACAGCCTGCAGGGTGAACTAGAGCAAGCAGAGACTGTCCCAGGCTGAGGGGTGCAGGGCAGGCAGATGGAGGAGGAGCAGACTGAAGGGCAGCAGGTGGAATTGGGGTAAGACCATTCCGGGACATGGCAGCAGCTACACATGGCCCTGTGAACCCTTTAGTCTCATCGAGACAGTGTCAACTGGGGAAAAGGTCCTAGTCCTCAATGCCCCACACCATCTCAAGTGGCCGTAAGCATGGCCACCAAGCCAGAAGGAAGCTGGTGACACAGGATGAAGGATGGCAATGACCGAGCCCCATGGAGAATAAGAAGTGTGACAGAGAAGCTCTGCAGAGATATTGTGAATATCTCTGGTTCAGTAGATTAAGCAGCTGGGATAAACGGGAGTAAAATTTGGCCACCTGGTAGGTGTGCTGAGGCTGCTGGGATTGGGCCGAGATTCTGGACATCAGTGGAGGGAGCAAGCCATGGCCTTCTTCTTGCAGATCCAGAAATTTCTGTTCTCACATCTGCCATCATTCCAGCCATCACCCTTGAATTCCACGCAGTCCTCCTCGCCAATATTGTTGGGCTCTCCTTTATTCCAGTAGCTGCAAAGCCCGTTCACAGAACGAGTCTCTGCCAAGCCTCTGCCACCCCCCACCCCAAACCAGGTTTTCTGCGCTGGGTACCCGGAGCCTTCCCATCCAACCTGCCCATGGCAGGCAAGCCTTGCTCTGGACACCCCGCTGCGCGCCTCAGTTGCCTGACTGGTTCTGACCCTGACCTTGTCTCTTGTGCTGCAGAGGACCCTTGCCTCTGAGGGTGTGGTTTTCAGACCCAACCCAACCAATCTGAAGCCCACAGCCTCACCCACCTTCCTCCTGAGTCTTCTGCAGCCTCGGTCAGTCTACACCTGGCCAATACCAGGTGCCAGATGACTCGGAATGACTCCTCTCGCCTAGAACTCACTAGCTTTGAAAAGAAGCCAATCCCAAGGACGCTTCCTGCCTCCTCTGTCTTTCCTGTGGACACCGGGACGAAGGCCCTGGCCCACCTCCACCACTCACTGTCTGCCTCCTGTCTGGTCTTCGTTCTTCCCCAGGGGCCACTTTGCTGTGACGATGTGCCCTTCGTTGGGATTTGTGGGCATAATATTCCATCTTTTCTATGGTAACAGCTCTCTAGTCATTTTCCCTGACTCTTCAGATGTCCTGTTAGGACACTGTATTGGAAATCTTCCTCATAGGCAGCCAGCTCCTCCTGAGGGCCTGCTGATGGAAGCTGAGGCATCTGTCATTCTATCTGGAGGCGGCATGACCTTCCAGCTTCACAATTCAGGAAATGTTCAAGACTCAAAAAATTTTTTTTATGTATTTGGTACAGGTCTCCCTACACAGCTCCGACTCATAGTGATCCTTCTGTTTTTAGCCTCCCCTGCACTGGGATTATAGGCACACACCACCACGCCTGGGCTTGATCACCAACTCAGTGCACCCTGGGGCGGGCCTGGCATGGCATGTGGTACCGGGGACATCCAAGATTCTTAAGTCTGCACGTGAAATAGTCTGGGAAGGATCCTCTAGATAAGGTGCCCCATCTCCCTGGACCTACCTGCTTGAGAGAGGGGAGCCATCCAGCCAGTGCCACATGCCTTCTGTATTCAAGTCGGAGAGCCCCATCCAGGTGCTGCCCATGCGTTTTGAGGTCTGCTGTAGGAAGCTCTGGAGGGGGAGAGGAGGAGTCAGGGAGGGGGATTTGGGGCCTATTTTCTAGCTTCCATCCCCTAAATTTCTTTTTAAAATATTTTTATTTTAGCTAGGAAAATAACAAGGTAGAAAGTATTAATTATTGAATCTTTGATGTAATTCAGGTATAAAAATTAAGATATGCAAACAGCTACAGTCTCTTAATTTCCTGATAAGAGACATATGGTATAGTAATGTCTGTAAGTATAATATCATGTATGCACCTTCTATGATACCAAAACATGATGAAAACGGTTTGCAATGTATTAATTTATGAAATCCATCTTGTCAAGGTATCTTAAAACTGTCTCATCGATATTTGTACTTTAATAAAACAACAGTAAAATAAAAAATAATAATAATAAAAATATTTTTATTTTAAAGAGAATAAAAAATAAAATGATACAGAATTTCAAAGCAAGGTCATAGAAAATCAACAGTGGCTGTTATATTGTGTATTGTTATCTTCATAATAGTTGTTCAGATTACCGGATGTAGACATGCAAAACTGATCAAAAAATTAAGCATTAACTGTTCCTTTCAATAGACCAATAGGAGGTTGGAGGGCCACAGAGGAAATTGATCGATGATGCGGAATGTGCCTAAGGAGAGTCACGTGGAGAGAAAGCCTTCTCTCAGGCTTTCACAGAGAGCAAACTGGTCAGGCAATGGTCATGACTCATCCACATGGCTGACGCTGACAAAAGATCTCCAAAATGTGGTACAGGGTTTCAGGAATAAATCCTGAGGGGATTGGACTGACCTTATCAGACACAAAAGTTACATTCTTGTTATGCAGATCTTGCTTTATCTTGGTCTTAACCATCCAGCAGAAAAATATAAAAATGCATAAAATGTAAAGCCATATTAATATTCTAAGTTGTAAAAGACTCAAGTCAACAACTTCGTACATTGCCAGTCTTATGGAAAACCCACTACTATTATGGACTATTGGACTATTTTAGGATACTTTGCTGAATTCACACACCTATAATATTTAACTAATAAAACTAAACAAAAAAAGGGGATACAAATGAACTACCATTTTGTATCTGTACATTCAAAATAGTTACTATAGATATACAACTACTTTCTCTTGATTCAATCAATAGAAGGATTTGTACTAATAGTGTGTGGGCAGGATATCATGTCTGCATCTTGTACTATGAATAACCACTAAGACAACAATATGCAATGTATTAATTATTGAAACTGTCCTACTAATCAGTTTTCAAACTATCTTGTTGCTATTTGTTTCTTAATAAAATTATTTTTAAAAACCCAATATGAATTAGGAGTACAATTACCTTAGCATATAATATTACCTGTATGTATAATATTATATACAATATACATTATCATATATTATATATACTTTATATATCAAAGAAGGGAAATATGTATATTATACATAATATATACTTTATACATATATTAAATATATATTATAATATATATTATACTTTATACATATATTATACATAAAGTATTATATACTTTATATGTATAAAGTAAATTATATATATACATAATATACATATTTCCCTTCTTTGATTTTCTCCTTTTTCCTCAACCCAGTTGTTCTTTCCTTTTGCAC
>PVKA01040393.1:6272-18880 GCA_004027165.1 Ctenomys sociabilis | reverse complement strand
AGTTCAAGAACCTAAGGTAGTTGAATGTCAATGGAGTGCCCACTTTTGACAGGTGTAGACAAAGGAAGGGTTGTAGAAAGAAAAAATCAGGATGTGTGTGTATAGACAGTACAGTTGGGATAGATAATGCTGTGCTTCTACATAATTCTATGAGAGGCAAGATCTGCACTAATGGTGGTTGGACAGGATATTATGTCGACTTTTAGTGCTATGGTCATCCACTAGGTAAATAATTATTGAATCTTTGATATAATCCAGCTATAAAAAAACCTGTAAATATAATTTCATGTATGCACCTTGTACAATACCAAAACGTTATGAAAACAGTTTGCAATGTATTAATTCATCGACTCTGTATGGTTAAGGTGTCTTGAAACTGTCTGATTGACATTTGTATTTTAATAAAATAAAAATAAATGGAAAAAAAAAGGACCATTGCGGAATCACCAGTGTGACACCAGTTTTCACAGAGACAAGTCTACCATGTGTACATGACTGAGAAACAGATTCTTCCTTACTGAAAACTGTACATGTGTGCAATGTGGATTTGACTGCCTTGCTTGCAGTTATTTGTCTGACACAATGAACAGAATCCCTCCAGTCAGATCCATGAAGTCAGTATATTTCTTGGACCACAAAAAGTCCCCAAACCCTAAATAGCAACGTTAATCCTCAAGGGCCACATTATGGGAGATCTAAATATGCTGTCTCATACCGGAACACCCAGGAAAAATTGAATAACATACTAGGCCTCTGAGTGAATTGAACAAGTCTTAAATATGAAACTGAGTTACAGAATAGAAGATGATAACCTATAAAGATGGACTGTAATCTTCCACAGAATAATTTGCTCTTTGTGTATTTTCTCACCCTGAAAGCCATAAGTAGAGAACAGGATTCAATAACCAAGATGTGGAATGACTACACATCCTGTAACTTGAGTGTTGCATAGGAATTTGTACTTTCAGCCCACAGGTTTACATTATGAACTTCTCTATGTGTGCTGTCCATTAAGGTTGACCTGTTCAAATTGTTTTCTTTGGTGGAACCGGGAATTGAACTCAGGTCCTTGCACTTGCAAGGGAAGCACTTATTCTATTGAGTTATCTCCCTGCCCCGTGTTCATAATTTTATCTATGAAAGAATCAGACTGTAGCTTCTCAATAACAATAGTCACATCTCAACACTATACAAACTTGTAATTTTTGAGTTCTTTATTGCACAGTGTTAGAAAAATGCATTTATTTCTCAGGAGAATATTTCCACCCACAGAAGCAAGCAACTGCTTGGAGAGCTTAGAGCTTTAGGTCTCAGGTGGGAATTACACTGACCCCAACCCCAAATTCTGAGGCCAAATACACGCTTTTGTCTACACATTTTTGCACACTACCCTTACAGTTCCCTTTACTTGCCTTCTAGGTCCATTGAGTATATTCGTATATCTTTCAACATAGGTGGTCTTCATAGAAATAATCTTACTGGGTAGTTTCATTCTGCTCATGGCAGTGGACTCACATGTCCAGCAAAGACACAGCAGTTCCAAAGGTCACAGAGGTCATGAAGGGTTGAGGTCAAGTGGGTCCTGGAAAGATGAGTTTCTTTATTGAATGCAAACGTCCTCATATTATTCAGTAATAAGACATACTCATAGAAACATGTAGTTTAATTGTAAAAGAACACAAAAAGAAAACAAAGTACTGATTTTCAACCTTATGTTATTTTCTCATTTCCATCTAACCTGATGTAATCTTCTTACCCAGTTCCATCAAAATTCCTATGCCAAAGCTCTGGTATCTACTTCAAAATAAACGTTTTCCAGTTGGTTTACAATACAACAATCTTACATGTCACGTGGAAAAACACAATTCCTGTATGATCAATAGCATACAAAATCTCATTCAGTTCAGATATTAGAACAAATTGTCAATACCAGAAAAGTAGAACTACATATGAGAACAGTATCTTTATTCAAATGAGAAGTGCAAATTTTAAAAAACTTGCAAAAAAGAGCAAGACTTCAAAAAATTATAAAGTGCAATGAGGATAGAGTCCAACAAAACAAAGCCTTCCTGGTAAATATGAGTCCTATGTACTCCCCCAAAATACTACGCAAAATATCATAAAGAAAATAAATGACACCACTGGGTGTGGTTGCACAGCAGTAATCCCAGTATGATGAGAGTGAGACAGGAGAATCACCATATGTTTTAGGTCAACCTTGACTACACAGTGAGTTCAAAGTTAAAGTGTACCACCCAGAAAGATTTTGTCTGGGGAAACACCCAAATGCTGATGCCAACCGCCATTGAAGTAAAAGACATGTCATTTTCAAGTAACCCAAATAGAATAGGCATCAAGATGGTATGCTGGGTGTTTATCCCTTCCATTAGCTCTTCACTACATAGAAAACTGTGTAGTCCAAAAACAAACAAACAAACAAAAAAGAAATAAAGAAAACAGAAATAGAAAAAGAATGGGACTTCTTTCACATGTTAGGGAAGCTAACATAGTGAGATGCTTACAAACATTTGTGCCTGGCATGTGCCTTGTTCCTTTATTGGTCCATATCTGATGCATGGGCAGCCTCTTGCTCCTGTTCCAAATCGTCTGAATTTTGATGTGGGTAGGACTTGGTTTCTCTCCTATTAACATTTGCCAAAGGCTCATGGACTTTCACTTAGTGTTTCCATTGTGGGCTCTTGGACCCCACATAAACTCATAGCAAGCAGGATCACTGTTGGCCACCTGCCTGCATTCTAGATATCCTTCATGTACCAGTTTCCTAGCAATGAATTTCCAGGGCTCCCTAAGACTAACGCAATCTTCCTGAGATAACCTGTCCTCTGTTCTTAATAAGTCCTTGATGTTGTCCTCACTGGTACAGTTACATTTCCTGAAGAAGATAGTCAAGGTGACTATCAAGAGGTCGACTTTTAAAGGCAGTGGTAATTAGCACTGAGTATCCCTGTATAAGTGAGGCCAAAGAGAGGCAAGAGGGCATAAGTGTGGCTAGTGTGATCCAGTCCCTTCATATCAATACCGAAGGTCAGACACATGTTTCCACAGAGTGTTTTCAATACTAGCAGTTGATTGCTCATGTAATAAGGTCCAGAAATGTGCAGCATTTCAGCACTTCTGGTTGTCTCTTGCATCTGATACTTCCTGAGCAACACTGGCAACACATTAGCTATTCTGTGATCTAGGAACACATAGGACAAGAAATGAATGCCTGCCACATCCTGGGCATTGCATATATCCTCCTTTTCTTCCCTGTTGTAACTCTTACAAGAGTAGTGCACTTGCCTGGAGGCAATAGCAGTGGTGGAGAGAATATTCCATGAGGTTTCTCTGACAGTTTGGTGCCCTGGTCCCTTCGTGTACCATAAATTAGAGCTCCAAAGAAAGAGGAGGCTGAGGAATCAGTGGCTTGTACTTCCTGTCTCAAAGGCTTCAAAATCTGCACACCTGCCTGGCTCTGTTCCCCTCTTTGGATAAGATGTTCTCCACCTAGATTGCTGTGCTGTTTCCTCTGACCAGGAAGAGGATCCAAATTCCCTTAGAGATAGTGATGCAGATACCTGGGAGAGAGAGACAGAGAGGAAGACTGTGAAGGTTCTTGCATGAGAAAACAATATAGTTAGATCCCTATAAGGCCCTTTCCTTTGGGTGGTTTCACAGGGTTCTGTCTTTCTACAGTCACTCTCAACAAGAATCTGGAACAGAAACCCAGACTGCTCCCCATGGTACAGCAGAATTGCAATGGACAGAGTCTAGGGTATAGCATGAAACTTTTAGGACTGGGCAGAAAAATTCACATCTGTCCTCCTGCATCTGGAGTCCTAGGTTCATATTCAAGGAATGCACCTTACTTTTATAGATAGGCCTCCTATGCTATGTTAGCTGTGGGCATATCTTCAGACCAAAAACTTCCCTGCCTGATTCCTGGAGCTCCTCTATGGGGCATGAAAGGCCCCTTAGGTTGCCGACCACAAACAGAGACCTCGTCATCCAGCTCTTACAGGGTAGGGTGGGCTAGATGTTTTCATCCCAACAGTGTAAGTTGAGTGATCCCTCTCTACTCATTCAGGGCCGTCAACACTCCTTGAACATGACTTAACCCCAGCCTTTATTGGCCTGTGGCTACCTTTGAGAAAGTGTCTTTTTCTCTGATAGGTAATGAAAGGCAGCAAGAGTGACATACATGTAGACACAACTGCCTAGGGACACAACTGAAAGTAGAAAACCATACTTGCGTTCTAGCTTCAACTCAAGAAGAGCAACAGTGCCAAACAACGAGAGCTCAGTCAGACTGGCAGGCTTGCCCTTTCTTCCAGGCACAACCAAGGGCTCAGGGTATGCATCTGTGGAGCATGCCCCATCTATGATGTGGGCTGGGCACCCTCAGTATTTCATTAGATTTTGTACTTTGGCTTTTGGAAGACATAACATTATAATTACTTTAAACCTCTGCACACAAAAACTATAAACATGAGAAGACAATGTCTCCTGAATGTCTCCCCAAATTTCCGACTGTCACAAATCGAATCACAGGGTTTTGTGGGAGAAAGCATAGACCACACACTTCAATTACTCAGAAGTATAACAGATAAATTTATAAAAAAGATCAAAGAGTTGCTCAGCAGAATCACTTACAATATAACACATAATAAAAGCAGTACTGAAAGTAGTCAAGGAACTTGAGCAAGACAGTAATAAAAAGCCATGTGCGATCAACAACCTTTGCAAAATGTTAATATTTTATCAAACAATTGCTGTCTGTGAGAGAGTCTGAATCAGAAGTCAAGGAGATTGAATATTATGTTGAAATGGTGGGCAGCAGCAGTGACTGTCAGAGAGAAAAATTCTACATAATCCAATATCATTTAATATAACCAAATTATTTAAGTTTAGAAAAATGAGGGGCTGTGGGAATAGCTCAGTTGAATAAGCAGTTGCCAGTCAAGTGCAAGGGCCCCAGTTAAATTGCTGGCTCCACAAAAAAACACAAACACAAACAAACAAACAAACAAACAATATAAAACCAAGGTACTGTTTGAGAATTGAATTCTATAAGAATTTTAGAGAAATTCTAATGACAGCACTCCTCAAAGTCTTCTATTGAAAGAGAAGCAGTACTCCAAAACTCATTCCTTGGAAGCAAGCACTAACCTGATCCTAAAAGTAAAAAATGATCCAATCAAAATGATAGCTATGAGTCGATTCCTTTACTGTACACACCTCATGTAGAGCACCTCAATAAGATACTGGCAAGGAGTGCACTGAATATAAGTAAGATTTATTCATAGGACAAAATCATGGTTCAACATATACAAATCAGACATGTAATACCCTGCTTGAGAAGAAGGAAGAAAAAAGAATTAAATATACACAGAAGAATATTTAATAAAAATGCATCATCAATTCATGAGAAATATCAAAACTGAAATAGCTATAGAAGCACATCAACTGAATCTGTCCAAGCCATCTATTTAAAACAAATGGCCAAGGTCATATTAACTTAGAGAGAAGGCTGAGGAGAAAGCTTGGACACTTAAGCTCTCATCTATCAAGCACAGGGAACCGGCTGCAATACTTGGTACTGCATGTTGTGCCAACAATGGAACCCTGGACATGCTGTGCTGGCCACAGAAACTAGGAGATGGTGGCACACACCCATAGTCGCACCTCTTGGATAGAAGGACCATTAAAAGTGTGAGCTGCACAACAAGACCCTATACCAAGTAAAAGATTAAAACGATCTTTTTTGTTGTTGTTGTTGTACTTTTTTGGCAGAAAAGGGATTGAACTCAGGCTTTGACACTTGCTAAGGAAGCATTCCTTCCAGAGAGCCATCTCCCTGTACCCTACAACAGTTTTTTAAAAAGGAGAATGTAGCAGAAATTTTTCTCTCTATAGTCAGGAACAGTACGATGTCTGCTGTCAGGATACTATTTCAACATAATTCTCAACATATTAACTAGAGCTGGCAGACCAGAGAAAGATATTGATAGCATTCATACAGGAAATGAAGAACTACATTATTTTAATTTGCAAATGTCAATATCCTATACTTTGAACAGGTGGATAACTGCTCCAAAAGAATCATATCATTCATCAGCAAATTAAGTAATTTAAAAGATTACAAAGACAATGCAGAAAAATCAGTACCATTCCTTGAAAATAGGAACAAACTTACCAGGAAAGAAATCTGGGAAACAATTACTCCCACAGTGCCCAAAAGGAACATTAAATTCTTAGGGACTCACCTACAAATAATTGAGAGTCCTCTACAATGAAATTTACAGTAATATGAAAGAGGAGATTGCGGATGCTATCAGAAATGGAATATCCCCTGTTCCTGAACCATTGTAGACAAAACTGTTGTATTTCCATACTTTAAACCAAATAGGACAAAATTTCAGTGAAAATATCAATAGCACACTTTGTAGAAGTAGAAAATACCATCTTATAAATCATATAGAATTTATATGAGACTTAAAAGAGGAAAAGCAATCCTGGACCACAATGGTATGCCAAGAGACATCACAACCCCAGGCCTCAAGTTAAATGAAAAGATCATGATCCTGGAACTATCATTGTAGTGACAAAAAGGACACTTACACAACAACAGAGCAGAACAGAAGGTACAGAAACAACAACAAGCAAAAAAAAAGGCCAGGACTATGTGATGTTTGACAAGGAGTGAAATACATTCCCCGGACAATCTGTTTAACAAATAGTGCTGGTGAAACTGGTTATCCACATGCCAAGATTGAACCTGGAGCAATATCTCTTTCCATGTGCTAAGCTAAAATGAAAGTGTATCAAATACTAAAATTTAAAAGAGAAGCATTCTGCTTTGGAAAACAAAATAAGTAACACTGTGGAAGACACAGGCACAGGGAAGGTCTTAATGAAGAGTAAGTCAAGTGTACGTTAAACAATATGAGTGGAGAGTAACATCATGAGGAATTTAAAAACTTCTGCATAACAAAGGAAAACATCTATAGAGTGAAGCACCAACCTTAGGAATGGGAGGAGGAGAGAAAGGGAGATAGCTCAGTGGCAAAAGTTCCTGCCTGGTCCATAAAAGGTCTTTAGTTTGAACCCTGTTTAAAAAAAAAAAAAAAAGAAAGATGAATGTCACTTGTGCATGTACTTGTCAGATATCAGGTGAATAACAATTATGTATAATTATCTCAAAATGTATTCCTCCTTGTTTAGAAATATTCAGTCAAGCAAAGAGTTTCTGAGGTGAATGAAACTCAGACGAAGCAGTGCAAAGGGTCATTAGAAACATGAAATAATTTTGAGCACTGCTAGCCACTAAAATGCTAATTAAAAGTGTCGTGAGATTTCATCTCACTGCAGTAAAAATGCCTTTGGCCATTTTATCTTTACACGATGTTTGAAGAATTCACATATACAGAGTCAAGGGACTTGCATTAGGGAATGTGTTTATCCTGCAAATCACTTTGGATAGTGTTCACAATTTTCATATTGATATTATAATTAAGTGTATTGATATCTTTCATTTTATTTTATTCTGCATTGATTGATTTTCTACAAGGTCTCACTCTACAGCTTTGACTAGCAGTGACTGTCAAGTCTCAGCCTCCACAGTGCTAGGATTATAGGCATGTGCCACCACTCTGAGTTTGGGGGCCATTCCAGGCACAGAATGTCATGTGGTGCTGGGTGCACGGATCAAAACAAGGAACTCTTTTTTTCCAGGGCTGGCACTTAGACCACTGAGCTATCTCCCGAGCCATACTGGTACAATGACTGTATTCACAAGAAAATGTTCTATGCAGTTAAAATCATAGTAAATAAGCTTGAAATTGGGGCCCGGGAGAAGGCTCAGTGGAATAAGCACTCGCCTGGCAAATCCGAGGGTCTGAGTTCAATCCCTGGTTCCACAAAATAAATAAATAAATAAATAAATAAATAAATAAATAAATAAATAAATAAAATAAATTTAAAAAATAAGCTTGAAATGTTTAAAGAAATAGCATCATACTTCATATTTTATCACAGTTTCATATGAGATCATAAAGAGGTTTTCATGTCAGTCTTTTTAGTACTGACGTTATGTATATCAACCTATCCACAAGTTACAAATTCTATTAAACATATTCAGTGGTTGAGACAGCCATATAGCTGAGCTGATGAAAGCCCAAGCTGAGGCACATGCAGGGACTGAGGTATGAACCCCATTATTCTATGATGGCTCTGCTCCCGAGGCAAACTAAGTCAACGGCTGAGACTAGGCTGGTGCTGGCACACACCTGTAATGCTAGCATTTCTGAGGATGAAAACAGGCGAATTGCTATGAGTCTCCATTGTTTAATGAGACCTTGTATCAAATAGAAAATTAAGAATATGCTTAAATTATCTGTGCAAAAAGAGAAGTGCACCAAAAGATGTTAAGTGAACAAAATCAGACATTGAGTTTAAGTATCATGGCTTTTTTTATATGACAAACCAAATTATATGATAAACCAAATTATTATATGACAAAAAAATTATATGACAAACAAAATCAAATGACAATTAAAATTTATATGATAAACCAAAATAAACAGCAAAATGAAAGGCAGATCATAGTAAACAATACATTGATTATTTACTAGAGGGAGATAATCAGGAGATTAAGAGAGTGGGGAGGAGAGGGTGACATATAACATGAACAGGGAGAAACTATTTTCACATGCATCAAGAACCTACCAATGATGTGATTATTCTGTACTCCAAATGCATTTGAGGGAGCACCTGGGAGAGAGGAATGAGATGTAAGAAAAATGAACAAGGACATGAACTTATACCAGTTCCCACGATGAATGTAAACATCATGTATGACAAACAGGCATCAATGAAAAAAGAAAAACACTTTCAATGCTCACCTAAGTATTCTCCGTAATTCCTTACCTATCCTGGCCTCCTCCCTTTGCAGACTGGATGTGCCTCGTCTGACAGATGGTGAAGATCCATGCAGAAAGGCCCACTTGCCTGAGACAACAGAGAAAGAATCACAGCACACCTGCACCCCTATTTCAGGAGTCTCGCCTGGCTAATAGAGGACCAGAATCCAGAGGTTCTCACTCCTTTGTTGTAGGCCCAGGTGCTCACGTTTCCACTCAGGTAACCTGAGCCTGCTTCTGTGTGTCAGTACTACCATCTCCTTAAGACAGAAGACATGGAAGTACTAGGAAGGCGGATCTTCTCTGAGATCCTGCCTGGGGTCACCCGCATCCTCTATCAGCTGCAGACTTTCATGTTTAGATCTGCTCACCTGAGGCCAAACTGCACAAACCAAAGTTTTCTCATGCCTGACACCAAGAAGTACGGGAAAAGGTGCTCTGCATGCGCCATGGAATGATATCTAGGGGAGGGCATACTATGTCCCTGGCACGAGTGTCCCTTGAAAGTTCCTCTACAACCTTCCCTAGAGTCCGGGAAACAGATGTTTCAGTCTGAGAAAATGAATCCTAAATTTTCAGACCACAGGTGGGATGCAAGACAGCAATGAGAAGTAAAACTGGTCAGGTTGTGCTCCATTTCTCAACTGTCATCAGCCCCATAGTCCTGCCTCATAATTTCTCCTGCCTGAGCCAGTCCTGGTATCCCCTCTTGACTAAGGACTTACGTTTTCGTCAAAGCTTCCAAGAGCCCTCAGAACCTCCTATGAAATCAGGAATCACTTGTCTATTAAATCTGCTTGGAGCTTCCCTGGACTGAAGCACAGGGACTGACATCTGGGGTGTCCTTCCTTTGGAGCGTAAGCAATCCTCCTCTGTGACTAAGAATAGTACTGTTCTCAGGGCCACACCTGCAGAACATAGGAGGCCATACATACAGACACTGTGTCCAGGGCTTGCCAGGACTGATAATTGTTTTATCAAAGTCCCAAATGGTGGCTCATCCTGTCACATTACCCTGCTTCTCCCTCTGGATCCTGTACCTGGTTCCTGGTCATAGTAAATGCATGTATTGTCACATGAATAAGCCAAACTGACTCTGACCCACAGGTGCCCAGAGTCCAAAGAGAATGGGAATCATTCTGATAAGTCTGACTCTGGGGGATCAAGGTGTGACCACAGAGATAGTTCTGAATTGCACAGAGAACCTCACCCACCTGAGAAAACTCACCTAGTGTTGGAACAGGTTTGTTCTGCTCCCTTCACATTCAGTGTAGATATCAGAAGCAGGCCCTTCCCTCTCAATAAGGCCAGAGTCTGAAGTCAGTGTTTGTCCTACACATACTTTCATGGGGCTGATAGAAGCTTTGGAAAGGAGCTTATTCAGGCTACTCTTTCATCCTCCGATGTGACATGACTAGACTTTTAAGGAAAGACACAAGTCATCGTGTATCAGTAGTAGTATATTCCTTTTTGGACAAAGACTCTCACAGTCTGGATTTCTAAGGTGCAAAGCAGAAGTTGAGTGTCCTGGCACAGGGGTCTCATGTACAGGGCTGGTAACACAGGCAAAGATGTTAACTGTGGAGTTGCACAATTAACCTCGTCTCCTCAACCTGACCGAACTGAGCCTGAGTGTCTTCTATTGTTCTCACCTGAAGCAAGGGCTTCAGATCCTGGCTCTGAGGTCAAAGAGTGACCTGAGTCAAAGGAGGTGCTCACTTGAGAATATCCAACACAAACTTCACTTCATAGGGCAGAGACAGGTATCAGGCATATCGAGGCCTTCCACCTATTTCCTCTCTCCCTGTCATCCCATGATCGTAAGCCAACTAACCTCCCACTCTGGTTTTCTATCTCAGCACAAACCAGGGGTGGGGCCAGTTTCGTATGCCTGGCGATTTAATCCCCAGGCCCTGAACCTTCTTGCAGGGGCTTTAATCTACAGAGGTTTTTGGCTGACCTTTTTGTCCCTTTGGTTGTTTATTCTCTTTTGTATTTTAATAGAATTTTGCATATACATTTGTATTTATATCAGGTAATCTACAACTAATTTGAAGATAACATGATATAATACAACAATTGTTGAATTCTCATCACTCTGCTTAGTTAAATTTTGTACCACTTGTAATGCTGTTTTTGATACTACTTTGAATTTTTAAAAAAAAATAATAATAAAGAAAGATCAATCAAAGTTAAGGTGTAAACATGGAGCAAATCTGGAGGATATACTGGAGTTTATTTCGTGAAAGAACAGCAGAGAGATAGAATTAGATTCAGAGCAGGGTAAAGAATAAACTCCAGGGATAAACTGTGAGATAGATGTGGAGTGTATGGCAGCCTGTGGTTTTTCTGGGAGAGAAGATGCTGCCCCCATGTACCATTCCTCAGCTAGGTAGAGATCCTTGAATAGATAGAAACAACATCTTTGCTTTTCCTCTGGACCAAAATGTGCAGGGCCAATTTGTTTTTGGTCTTCAGGTCGCAGACAGGTCTGCTCTGTCACACCTGCCATCTAGCACTTGCACTTCATCTCTTTCTCCCCTTTCCCACCATCAAAGAAGATGCATAAACCCAGTGGCACAGGAGACGTTGCTTTAATTTTCATCACACTTGTAAACCTGTGGCATAACTTCTACTATCTATAATGTTGCCCATTTCCCAAGTCAATGGACTCTGGTGATTCCCGGGGTAGAGCTAAGGTCTCAGTCCTCACTCCAGGACAGGATACCCATGTCTTTACTTCCTGTGGTAGAATTCCCATTGATCCGTTTATGCTGAGGTCCATGTGGACACTGTTTCTCCTTTGAACTGGAGGAACTGTCAAAAAGTTTTTGAATTCTCCTTTTTCTGCTTGTGCTGAATCAAGTGTTTTCCTATGGGTGGGCTCCGGAAAACATTTTTTCAGCAGTCAATATAGGGAGATTCAGAACTTTGATGTTCAGCTGGGAAACTTATGGAAAGGTGAATGAGACATTACAGAAGAACAGTAGATGAGGTAAAGATATTAAAGAATGGATAAGAACATGGAATTAAATGGAAAGGTTGGAGTCTGAAGCCAGAGGCCAAGCCTTACCAAAAGGATCCAAGGGAAGAAAAATAAGACCTGTATGGAGCTCCTGACCTTGTGTGTGGACTAAGTTATAGAAAAGAGCCTTCCACTGCCATTTTTTCTTGTCCTTTGTGGTTCAGATTCCAGTACCATTGGTGGTGGTTTACATTCAAACAGTTATTTGACCTTCTGTTTGGTCTCACAGAGGCTTCATCTTCCCTTCTGTACACTACACTCAAAACAATGACTAGTCACAGCTGACCAAATGAAGGTGATAGGTGAGAAGGGACTGTCTCATAGACCCTGACGCTGAAGCATAAAAAAAATCCATGTTTAAAATGTATATTAATTCTTTATTATATCAAAATATATGTTCAGTGGATGGAATATTTTTATATTTTGTAGCAGTTCTCTAACTGGGAAAAATACATATCAAATATAATCAAAGGAGGAGAGGTATATTTTGCCTTCCAGTTTTAGAGGTGTTCAGAGTACATTTTGTTGGTGCAGTAAGAGAAGCTCAGAAGCCTGAGAAGGAATAAATCTGACTATATAATATCATCGAAGCCAGGAGAGAGAGAGAGAGAGAGAGAGAGAGAGAGAGAGAGAGAGAGAGAGAGAGAGAGAGAGAGAGAGAG
>PVKA01040392.1:0-18793 GCA_004027165.1 Ctenomys sociabilis | reverse complement strand
AACTACCTTAGGTGCTTGAACTCGACACCACAATCCAACACAGTCCAGCATTCTGCAACCATAGGGAGTTATTCAAAGAAATTGTCGACCATATCCATTTACAGCTCAGCTTAATATTATGGGCTCACGATGTATACTTCATTTTTATACTTTTATACTTTTCTGCTGGATGGTTAAGACCTAGGTAGATAAAAACTTATATAACAACACATGAACTTTATATTTCCTATGTGGTCATTGAAGTCTTCTCAGGGTTTATCTTGTAGTCCTGTACATTATTCTGTAGTTCCTTTGTCTGTGTCATCCATGTGGATGAGTCACGGCCAATGCTTGACCAGATTGCTCTCTGTGTAGCAGCTTTCAGTATATTATTTTTGTGTTGGATTTCTGTGATCTTAACTATTATATGTCTCAGTGTGTTTCTACTTGGTTTGAAGTTATTTGGTGTTCTGTATACTTTGGTGACCTGAATGTTGGATTGTTTCCTCATATTTGGGAGGTTTTCTGTGATTATTTCTCCACAAATTCCTTTTATGTCATTTGTATTGACTTCCTCCTTCTCATTGATACCAATTATTCTCACATTGTTCATCCTGGCATCATCCTGCAGGTGATTGATTATTTTTTCCTGCATTCTCATTGTTTTCTTTTTTTTTAAGTTTTACTCTATTTTATTTTATTGAACCACAAATGTCAATCAGACAGTTTCAAGACACCTTAGCAATACAGATTCGATAAATTAATACATTGCAAACTGTTCTCATAATGTTTTGGTATGATACAAGGTGCATACATGATATAATTCACAGATATTATTTTAGCAGATATCTCTTAACAGTGAATTAAGAGTGTAGCTGCTTACTTATCTTATTTTTTATACCTGAAATATATCAAAAATTCAATAATTATTTTCCTGGTGGATGACCATAGTACTAGAAGCCGACATAATATCCTGTCCAACCACCATTAGTGCAGATCTTGCCTCTCATAGAATTATGTAGAAGCACAGCGTTATCTATCCCAACTGTACTGTCTATACACACACATCATGATTTTTTCTTTCTACACCCCTTCCTTTGTCTACATCTGTCAAAGGTAGGCACTCCTTTGTCATTCAACTAACTTAGGTGCTTGAACTCGACACCACAATCCAACACAGTCAGCATTCTACAACGATAGTGAGTTATTCAAAGAAATTGTCGACCATAGTCATTTACAACTCAGCTTAATATTATGGGCTCACGATGTATACTTCATTTTTATACTTTTCTGATGGATGGTTAAGACCTAGATAGATCAAGACTTATATACCAACACATGAACTTTATATTTCCTATATGGTCAGTGAAGTTCTCCCAGGGTTTATGTTGTAGTCCTGTACATTATTCTGTAGTTCCTTTGTCTGTGTCATCCATGTGGATGAGTCACGGCCAATGCTTGACCAGTTTGCTCTCTGTGAGAGCTTGAGAGAAAGTTTTCTCTTCATGTGACACTATAGAACTTCAATCTCTTTCCTCTGTGGCTCCATAATCTCCTTGTTCAAAAAATTTGGAGCTCACCTGAGTGTCATGATGTTGCAGTACAGGTTCCCCTATGTCCTGAGTCTTCACTGACCTTGAAATGCTAGTGCCAAAATGTTGGCTGGCCTTGTGGCTCACACCCTTATCTCAAAAAGATAAGTCAACAAGACAAAAAATTAGCAAGGAAGTAGCAAAACTGAACCAGAGCTTGGAACAAATGGACCTGGTGGACATATACAGAGTGTTCCACCAACCACAGCTGAATGCATGTTATTTTCAGCTCCACACGGGTCATTTTCCAAAATAGACCACATACCAATCCAGTGGTCATGCCTAAGTATATGCAAGAAAATAGAAATTATCCCATGCATACTATCTGACCATAATGCAATGAAATTGGAAATAAATGACAAAAGAAACCAGAAAAACCCACTAAATTCATGGAAACTAAACAACACCCTACTCAGCAATCAATGGGTTGCAGAAGAAATTAAACAAGAAATTCAACAATATCTACAATTCAATGAAAATTCAAGTACAACTTACCAGAATTTATGGGATGCGATGAAAGCAGTTCTTAGAGGGAAAATCGTAGCTATGAACTCACACATTAGGAAAACAGAAAGGGAACAAATTAGCACCTTAATGTTGCACCTCCGACAACTAGAAAAAGAAGAGCAAACAAAACCTAGAGCACAAAGATGGGAAGAAATTATAATGATTAGAGCAGAGATTAACTCAATTGAGATGAAAAAAACAGTTCAAAGAATCCACAAATCAAATATTTGGTTCTTTGAAAACTAAATAAAGTTGATAAGCCTCTTGCCAACCTCATCAAAAAGAGGCAAAAGAAAATTCAAGTACAAGCGATAAGGAATGAAAAGGGTGAAATCACCACAGACCCAGTGGAAATTCAGACGATTATCAATAGTTACTTCGAGAATCTTTACGCTCACAGAATAGAAGGCACAGAAGAAATGGACAGATTCCTCGAAAGGTACAAATTACCAAAACTGAATCAAGAAGATCTCATTGTTTTTAAGAGATCCTTTCTCACCTTTTCACTACCTGCTCTGGCATCTTCAAGATCTGCAACTCTATCTTCGCTTTCACTGAAACGGTTTTGTAGACTCGTGATTGATATTTTTTGTTCTTCTATATGTCTTTGTGTTTCATATGTTCTATTTATTTTCTGTATTGCTCATTCAAGGAATCCACCATATTTCTGATCTCATCAATTTTTTTATCCATGTCTTCTTTAGAGGTAGTTATTAATTCTTTTTCTGCAGTGTTTCTTCCAAGGTGAGTTTCCTCTGTATATTTCTGGACTTGTCTGTGTATATCAGATGCTATGATTTCAAAGAATTCTTTTTTGATTTCAGAACTTCTGCTTTGAGTTCCTCATGATCTTTCTGCTGTTGTTTCTTTGCTTCAGATGCTGTTAATTCATATATATCAGCTGGAATAGTGTTCTCTTCACTTGTTCTGGGTGAGCATAGTTTTTCCACCCAATGTTTCTGGAATTCATTTTTTATTTCAGATACTATATATTCAGATATTTCTTTTTTAATTTGGGGAATTACTTTTCGTTTTATTTCCTCTATAGCTTTCTGCTGATGTTCCTTTGCTGCTGTATCTGTTAATTCATTCATTGCAGCTGAGCTAGTGTCCTCTGCCCTTACTGGTGGACTCGAGGTCTGGGATTGCATTTTTCCCCTTCTCTTGGTCATTTTGTATAGCACTGATCTTTGACCTTTGGTGTAGAGCTTTGGTAGAGCTATAACCTTAGCTTGTTATGAGATTCGGGTGCCAGTCTATTAAGCTTGAAATTATCCAGGTATGCCTATCCTGGATCTAGCTGTTGTGTTCAGTTCCTTTTTTGCTGCAGCTCCTTTGGTTCCCCTCTGTTGGTTCCCTCTTCAGGCGAGCATGAACCGAAGTGGGATGCAGAACAAGTAATGAAAATTTTCTGTCTTAGCTGGCTTTGGGGCGAGGATCCAGAAAATTGCTGGGGTCAGCCCTCCTGTGTCAGGCACGTCGCTCTCTAGGTGGGCTGGCCTGGGCTTTGGTGGGTCTTCTGGGCTCACAAAAGTGTAATGGATGATCTTATTCACCGAGTAGGCTGTATTGGGTCGGCCAGCCTGTGCTGGTCCGGGTCTACAGGCCAAATGCTGAGAAGACTCGGAAAGGTCCCTCCTGTGCAGTGGGCCTGGCGCCCTCACTCACAGGCCAGACTGCGCTGGGTTTTGGGCTGTGGCTTGGGACCGGGGATTGCTGAGAAATGTCCCTCCTGCATGGCAGGCTTGGAGTTCTCACTCCAGGCTGACCTGCACTGGGGCTGGGGCTGTCGGCTTGGACCCGCAATCTACTGGAAATGTTTCTCTGGCGTGGTGGGCCTGGAGTTTTACACTCGATGAACTTTATGCCCAGTGAGTTGGGGAAATTCCCACTTGCTCAGTGGGGTTTAGGGTAGGGGATCTAGGGAGGTGCTGATGAGTGGGTGCTGAGGTTTCAGGCCGGTCTCTGGCTTGGAGGGCTTGGGGGCAGGGATCCAGGTAGTGCACATGGGAAGAAGCCAATGGCTCTCCCTCAGACTCACGACACACTCACTGATCTGGAAAGCCTGATTAGTTGTGCAAATTCCCACTCACTGGGACAGCTTGGGGCAGGATCCAGGAGGCTGCTGGAGTCAGCCACTGTCTGAGGCCAGTCTCTGGCTGGGTGGTGTAGACAGGATCGAGTAGGCTGCTGGAGTGGGCCGCACTGTCTCTGGCCGGTCTCTAGGGCTCAATCCTGGCATCACTGTGGGTGCTGTAAGCCTGAGAAAGGCCATGAGCTTATGCTGAACTTGCACCTCTATGGATCAGTCAGTCTGAAAGATAGAGGGGTTTATAGACAATCATTCTGTCCCATCCTCCCAGGCATTCTGCGGGAAGGGAGAAAGCAGCACGCTGACCATGACACCAGATATGAATTTGCTGATCCACCATTGGAGTCAAACTGTCTAGCAGGACAGGATGCTGTTAGGGCTCGTCAGAGGGATTTCTTTGAGTACGCCTACAGAGCTGTTCCTAGTGGGAGCTTCTGGCTGCTGCCAGACTGGGAGCTTCTCGCTGCTGTCAGACAACTACATATTACACATATGTGAATTCAGCAAAATATTCCCAAATAGTCCAGTAGTCCATAATAGTATTGGGTTTTCCGTATGTCTGGCAATTTCAGAAGTTGTTGACTTGAGTCTTTTACAGCTCAGCATAATAATATAGCTTTACTTCTTATACTTCGCTTTTATACTTTTCTGCTGGATGGTTAAGACCAAGATAAAGCAAGACCTATGTAACAAAAGTTGTAGCTTTTGTATCTGATTAAGGTTGGTCAAATCCCCTCAGGATTTATCCTGAGACCCTGCACTGCAGTTTGTAGATCCTTTGTCTGTGTCACCCATGTGGATGAGTCATGGTCATTGCTTGATGAATTCACTCTCTGTGAAAGCCTGAAAGAATGAAGGGTGAGAATCCTTCCAAATTAACTGTTAGATTCATAAATCTTCTAAAGATTCTCAGAATCATTGCCTTACCCATGTGATAAATATAACTGTATGGCTTTGCCTCTGTCATGTTTCCTAGCTCTTCTCCTTGCTCTTTCTTCATTGTCTAGTCTTCAGGTTCTTGATGTCATTTTAAGTGTGTTATACCTTTCTATTTGTATTTCTTCTTTTGAGTTCTTTTACTATGGAGACTATATGATATTTACACATGTATGTCTGGTTTATTTCACTTATGAATTTATCTTCAAGTGGTATCCACTTAAATATGAGGGCTTCAGGTTTGTCATTCTTTATAGCTGAGTAATATTCCATTATATAAAAATATCACATCTTTTTCATCTATTCATGAAATGATGGACATCTTGGTTGTTTCCAATATCTGGCTATCACAAATTGTGCTGCTATGAACAAGGGACACATATCACTATGGAATAATGTTATCAGACCCTCCAGGAATATTCCCAGTAGATGGATAGCTGGTTTGAATAGGATTTCCAGTCCTAATTTTTAAGGAGTCTCCACACTAATTTCCATAATGGTTGCACCAGTCTACATTCCCACCAGCAGTGGAGAAGTGTTCCCTTTTCCCCACATCCTCTCCAACATTTGTTGTTTGTTGATTTCTTTATGATAACCATTCTTTTTGGAGTGAGATAATATCTAGGTGTTGTTTTAACTTGCATTTCACAGATAGTTATAGAATATTTTTTCTTATAGTTATTTGCTTCTTTAATTTTATCCTCTGAGAAGTGTGTGTTCATCTCGGATGCCCATTTATGGACTGAGTCTTTAAATTTCAGGGTTATATTATGTTTTAGTTTTTTTATAAATTCCAGAGAGCAGACCTTTGTCTGAATACTCATTTGTCAAGAATTTTTTGAAATTTGTGGGCTGGCTTTTCACTTTGTTGGTAATTTCTTTTGACGTGCAAAAACTTCTCAAAAAGTTTGGTCCCAGTCATTAATTCTTTCATGTGTTACCCGTGCAATTTCATTTTTGTTCATGAACTCTTTGCCTATACCTATGTCAAGAGTTCCTCCTGCTTTCTGTTCTAGGAAATTGAATGTTTCTGTTTTAATGTTTAGATCTTTAATCCATTTTGACTTTAGCTTAGTACATGGTGATAGATCTGGTTCAAGTTTTAGTTTTTGGCATGTAGCGAACCAGTTTTTCCAGAACCATTTGTTAAGGAGACTATCTTTGTTTCAGTGAGTATGTTTGGTCATTCAGCCAAAGATAAGGTGGCTGAGTATGTACATAGAGGCTTAAGCATCTTCTACTCTATTTCCTGATCTTCAGGTCTATTTCATTGCCAGTACCATGTTCATTTTCTCACCATAACCTTGCAGTTTAATTTCAAGTCAAGGATTGTAATGCCTCTGGTCTTGTCTTTGTTGTCCAGGTTTGCCTTTGCTATTCTAGGTTTTTTCTGTTTCCAAATAAATTTTAGGAATGATCTCTCTAGGTCTGTGAGGTATGTTGGTGGTAGTTTGATAGCAATTGCATTAAATCTGTAAAATTATTTTGGATGTATGGCCATCTTCACCATGTTGATTCTTCCTATCGGAAATATCTTTCAATTTTCTGAAATCCTCTACAATCTCTTTCTTAACAGTACTGTAATTTTCCTTGAAAAGATCTTTGACTTCTTTAGTTAGATTAATTCAAAGGTATTTCATTTTCCTTGGTGCTATTGTGAAAGGTATTGTTTCTCTAATTTCCCTCTCAGTGTGTTTGTTATCTGTGTGGAGGAATACTACTGACTTTTGCATATTGACTTTGTATTGTGCTATGCCATTGAACTTGTGTATTAGTTCTATTAGGTTCTTGGTGGAGTTTTTGGAACTTCCATGTAAGCTCTCATGTCATCTGCAAATAAGGAGAATTTGATGTCTTCTTTACTTATTCTTATTCTTTTTATTTCTCTCTTTTCTCTAATGACTCTACCTAATTATTCCAAAACTATATCAATAGGAGTGGTGATGGAGGATATCCTTGTCTTGTACCAGATCTAAGGGTAAAAGATTTCAGCTTTTCCCCATTTAGAATTATGTTAGGTGTTGGGTTTTCATAAATGGCTTTTATCAGATCAAAGATGAGGCCTTCTATTCCAAATTTTGTAGAACTTTTAACACGAATGAATGTTGGACTTAGTCAAAATTCTTTTCTGCATCAATTGAGATGATCATGTGGTTTTTAGTTTCTCTCAATTTATATAGTGTATTACATTTGTAGATTTTTGAATATTAAACCATCCTTGCATCCCTGGAATGAATCTCACCTGGTCATGGTGTATGATCTTCTTGATGATTTGCTGTGTTATATTTGCTAGGATTTTATTCAGGATCTTTGCATCTATGTTCATGAGGGAGACTGGTCTGTAGTTCTCTTTTTTAATTGCATCTTCCCCTGGTTTTGGTATCTGTATAATACTTGCCTCCAGGTATGATTTTGGGATGTTTTCTTTCCAATTTCATTGCAGAGTTTGAGGAGGATGGGGTATATATTTTCCGCACATTTCTTGGAGAATTCAGCTGTGAATCCATCATAACCTGGACTTTTCTTTGTCAGCAGGCTTTTTATTTTGCTTTTTTATCTCGTTGGCCATTAATGGGTTATTGAGATTTGTTATATCTTCTTGATTCAGTTTTGGTAATTTCTACCTTCCTAGGAATCTGTCCATTTCCTCTGTGTCTTCTATTCTGTGTGAGTAAAGATTCTCATTGTACCTATTCATAATGTTCTGAATTTCCACTGGGACTGTGGTGATTACACCCTTTTCATTCCTTATTGCTTGTATTTTAATTTTTTCTTTCCTCTATTTGATGAGGTTAGCTGTGGGCTTATCAATTTTTTTTTAGTCTTTGAAAGAAACAGCTTCTTGATTCATTACTTCTTTGAACTGTTTTCTTCATTTCAATTGAGTTCATTTCTGCTGTAATTTTTAAAATTTTTTCCTGTCTTTATTTTTCCTTTTTTTTTTTTTTTGCGGAACCGGGGATTGAACTCAGGTCCTTGCACTTGCCAGAGAAGCACTTATTCCACTGAGCCATCTCCCCGGCCCCTCCTGTCTTTAGGCTCTGGGTTTCATTTGCTCTTCCTTTTCTATTTGTTGGAGGTATAACAGTAGGGTGTTTATTTTTTCTTATTCAGTTTTCCTCATATGTGAGTTCACAACTATAAATTTCCCTCCAATAACTGCTTTCATTGCATCCCATAAATTCCGATAGGGTGTACTTGAATTTTCATTGAATTTTAGTTATTGTTGAATTTTTTGTTTAATTTCATTTGTAACTCTTTGCTGAATAGGGTGTTGTTTAATTTCCAGGCATTTAGGGGGATTTTCTGGTTTCTTTTGTCATTTATTTTCAGTTTAATTGCTCTGTGGTCAGATAATATGCATTGGATAATTTCTGTTTTCTTGCATATACTTAAGCATGACCTATAGACCAGTATATGGTCTATTTTAGAGAATGACCCATGTTCAGCTGAAAGAAATGTATATTCAATTTTATTTGGGTGGAACACTCTGTATATGTCCACTAAGTCCATTTATTTCTAGTTGTTGTTCAGTTCTGTTACTCCTTTGCTAATTTTTTGTCTGATCAACCAATCTTTTTGGGATTAGGGAATGTTAAGTTCTCCTTTTAAGATTGTGGTATTGGATAGTAGATTTTTCATGTCTACTAAGAATTGTTTTATATAGTTGGGTGCTCCCATGTTTGGTGTATACATATTTATGAGTGTTACCTCTTCCTTTTGAATTCTTCCCCTAACCAGTATATAGTGACCTTCTTTATTTAACTTGAACATTCTTGTTTGAAGTTGAGACTGTCTGAGAACAGGATTGCTATTCATGCTTTTTTCTGATGTGCTGGGGCATGAAGTATTGTTTTCTGTCCTTTGACTTTCAGCCTATGAATTTCTTTTTGATTTGTGTTTTTCTTTTATATAGCATATTGTTGAATGTGTTTTCTAATACACTGTGCCAGTTTACTTCTCTTAATTGGTGAATTGTGTCAATTTGCATTGATGGTTATAATTGAGATGTGTTGACTTATGATTGTCATTTATTTACCTGCTATTGTTTACTCCTTTTTGCCCTGTGTTTGTTTGTCCTATTTAGTGTGTTTCTTTTGTTTCCGTTGATGAATTTCTGATCATTTTGGTTCCTTTCTAGAATGTCTTTCAGTAGTCTGTGATGGGTTGGCTTTGTCATCTTGCAATTCTCTATTTGTTCTTTGTCATGGAAGTATTTCACTTCTCCATCAAACTTGAAAGAGTGTTTTGCCGGGTATGGTAGTATGGGCTGGAATTTGTTT
Organism: Ctenomys sociabilis; assembly: GCA_004027165.1. Lineage (NCBI taxonomy): Eukaryota > Metazoa > Chordata > Mammalia > Rodentia > Ctenomyidae > Ctenomys > Ctenomys sociabilis. The sequence goes on along the minus strand of PVKA01040392.1, from coordinate 9,404 downwards.
TCATAGAGGATTTGAAGCACTGTTCTCCATGGTCTTCTTGCCTTCATGGTTTGTGAAGAAAAGTTGGCTGTAATTCTGATGGGTTTTTCTTTGAATGTAATCTGGTTCTTTTCTCTAGTGGCTTTCAGTATGTTATTCTTGTGCTCGATTTCTGGGATCTTGACTATTATATGTCTCAGTGTGTTTTTATTTGGGTTAAAGTTATTTGGTGTTCTCTATGCTGCAGTTATCTGTATGTTGGATTGTTTCCTCATATTTGGGAAGTTCTCTGCTATTAGTTCTGTCCATATTCTTTTTTTTTTTTTTCTAATTTTATTGACTCCTTCTTTCTCATTGATGCGTATTGGTCTCACGTTGTTCATCTTGGCATCGTCTTGAAGGTTACAAATTATTTTTTCCTGCATCCTGGTTGTTTTTAAGAAATCTTTTCTTAAATTTCACTAGTTGCACCAGTGTCTTCAAGATCTGACACCCTGTCTTCACTTTCACTCAAATGGTTTTGTAGACTCGTGATTGAGATTTTAAGTATCTATTTGACTCTGCTTCATGCCATCTATTTCTTTCCTGTATTGCTCATGAAGGAGTGCATCATTTTTCTAATGTCCTTTATTTCATTTTTTTTGTCAATGTCTTCTTTAGAAGCAGCTATTAATTCTTTTACTGCAGTGTTTTTTTTTAAAGGTTTTGTTTCCTCCATATGTTTCTGTATTTAATTCTTTACTTCAGATACTGTGCATTCAGAAATTTCTTATTTTATTTCAGAAATTAATTCTACTCTGAGTTCCTCTATGCCTTTGTGCATTTGTTTCTTTAATTTTGACGCTATTAATTCATACATTTCAGCTGAGCTATTGTCCTCTGCTCTTTATTTGGTGGGATCGAGGCCTGAGATTGCATTTTGCTCCTTCTCTTTGTCTTTTCTTATAGCTCTGATTTCTGAACTTTGGTGTAGAGCTTTGGTCCAGTTATAACCTTAGCACCTAATGAAAGGTACAGATCTATTATGTTGGAGTACAGGTACAGATCTATTAAGTTGGAGTTTATCCTGTTATTGCTGGCTTGGATCTAGCTCTTGTATTAAGCACCTTCCTGCTGTAGCCCTTGGTATTGAACTTGTTATGCATCTCTGGCACAACAGTGAACCTGTAGTGTTCCTATGTTGTGCCCCTAGCACAGGGGACACAGGGGAGCACAGAGGCTCTCCCACACGCTAGCTGGACCTGGGCTTGGAGTTGATGGGAGGGGTGGAGGTTTCCTCAGAGAGCAGGGTGGCAAGGATCGCGAGAATGCCTCTGCAAGACTCACTCAGGGGCTGGCCTGAACTTGATCCACCAGAACAGTTGAGTGCAGGATCTTACCCCCACACTTATTCCTGAGTTGTGCTGGATGTGAGGGCTGGAGTTTCCTGAGAGAGTGAGAGAATGAGAGAGCTCTGCTCTGGAATTTTATATGAATGGAGTCACATACTAGGTGCTCTTTTGTTTCTGGGTATTATATGAATAAACCATATTGTTTATCCTTTCCTGCACTGATAAGACATTTGAGTGATTTTCATCTTTTAGCTATTGTGCTATGCTGTTATAAGCATGGGCATACAGATGTTTCTTCTATATTCTGCTTTTAACTCAAATGCATGAGGAACCACAATATTTAAAAAAAAATTAGTAGCTACACTTAAAGAATGGGTGTAATTAATAATATATCCTTATGAGAATATTCAAAATATAATTTAAATACATAATATATGATCAACTGATTTAATGATATTTTACATTTTCTGTACTCAATCATTGAAGCCCAGGATGTATTTTGAATTTATTGATCATCTCAGTTTGAACCAACCAATGTTGGGTAGTTGGTATCCCCATGTGACTGGTGACAACTGTGGTGGATAGCACATCTCTAGTTACTGAGGTACTTGGTACTGAGAAAGAAGGAACTGAATCATGGTAGTTGCTCCTGAAACTCCGATTGGTTTCTCCCTCTTTCTTTTCCTCATTTCTTAAGAAACACATCTGTACAAATGCTAGCAGCAAAGCCTCCAATCTTACTTGGTTGGATTCATCAAGAAAGATTATGTGATCCAATACTTGATAATGTTAAGAACTAAATTTAGCCTGACTCTGAAATTTTTGAATGTGAAAGACAAACAGAATCCTGTGAAACACTCTTTACGCTTATGTTAGGGCATCTTGAAAAATTAGGCCTCAAATAACCATGACAGGGGATGATTGACACTTTGCTATTACCATTTCCTGTCAGCACTAATGACTGATTTATTTGTAGCTGGTGAAAATGTATCTTGCAGGGAAGGCTAGCCCATATGTTTGGGTGTGGACATGAGGGTTATCATTATGATTTCAGCACATGCTTTTAATAGTGGCATGTTGTACATTTTAGATAAATGCCTGAAACCACATGATACCAGGAAAAAGAGAAATTCTTTCAGGACAACTATCATAATAGTTATAAATATAATATTGTTTTTATTTGCACTTTTTTAAAACACCTTGTTAAATGGGAATATTAATGCCTTGTTCATGTCAATTCTATGTCCATATTTTAAAATATTCTCTGTGTCAGTGAAAACTTTTGGAAAGTCAGGTAGCCTAATAGATGATGATACAAATCCCACTTTTGCCATTCAGTTGGGCTAATTTATTTAGTTTCTGAATATCCTTATTTTCATCTGCAACAAAATGGTTGGCATGCATTCAGTGTCTTGGAATATATCTACAGGGTAATGAGCAGAGTAGGCACCTATTTTTTCCATTCCCCAAAGCCCATGTGCTAATGTGAAGCCTTGTCCAGCTCTGTGCTTTATACTATATGGAGTCCCAGTGTGCATTATTATGAACAGACAACAAGAAAAATGTTACTGAGATATAGGAGGTGAGTGAGGGCATCTTCAATTTAAATACTACTGAGATCAACTGGATTTAAGACTCATTAGGCGAAATTTGTGAACTATCCTAATTATTTTGACGTTATAAAAGCATGCAATTATGTACTCCTGATAGCTGAGTAATTAGGACTATGAGCACTGGTGCCTTCTTATTTACAGTTATGCATTTATTTCACTGCAGATTGCCTATTACACATTACTACTTTTCTGTTCCATCTGAAATCATTATAAATGAAACCAGGATGGGACATGGTGGCTTTGATTTTGAACTACTGTTAAAATAACTTTTATGTATTGAAGCGAGTTGAATTTTATTTATGCACTGAGCTTTATTTTGTGGTTAAAAAAGGCAAATAACAAGGAAATTATATTTGGCAGATAAAAAGAGACATATGAAAATGATAAATTCAGCAGTGGCTCTTTCTAACCTAATATAATAATCATTTCAGTTTTGAAACTCTATTTCTAGAAGCAGCTTTTACCTTTGCTTTCACAACGCAGCTAAAGAGAACTCAAGTAATCCCCTGGGTGCACCCAAGATGTAGTCACATTATTAGCCAGTGCATATTAATTGCTTTTAGGTTAAGAAAGTATTTCTTTCTTCATAGTCATTAAAATAAAATGGAATTTAACATCCATATATAATTTATCTTTATAACTTATGGAACTTTTTCTGCATTAGAGAACTTGTCTAGAGTTTATGAAACATCTTTAAGTAAAAGTTGTTTCTTTCAAATTTGTTCTTCCAACAAACTTTGCTGGAAAATAAGAAAGCTCATTCACTTGGTGACATGGAGAAATAGTGGATGTTCATTTAAAAAATGGCATTAATGCATTCATTGGAGTTCAGCTGAACATTTGTGAAACACCCGTAGATTCTACTTGTGAACTTTATTTAATTTATTTTTTTTTCTACTTGTGAACTTTAAAACTATAATGAAATTATATCATGTTAATATAACTTTAAAATATTCATACATATGTAGTATATAATATAATCTACAGTATGTGTGACATACATACATAGTATTTACTATAGTATATAAATACACAAAGTATTTTATGGAACCTTCTTTATCCAGAAGAATATCACTTTCTGGTTGGAATTTTATGTAAATTCTACTTATTGACTATAATTTACTTTTAAGAAATGATATAGCTCTTTGGATAAACAAATTGGACAGATAGAATTTTCCTTTCTCCCCATTGGGTTGATTTAATTGAAAGCCTTCAGTTGGTTTATTTATTATAGCATCATAGATACTTTGGAATAATTTTTTATGTTGATCAAGATTTATTTTACGTGAATTGCTCTTTACTTTAGGAGAAGTGTTGAAGTCCTAACAATGACTTTATGTAGTTAAAAAAGAAACAAATGTATGTGTAAGAAAAAGCAACACACCATACTATTTTGTCAAAGTAATGTTCAACTAGTATAACTGTGGTAGGCCAGAGCCAGGATCACATTGACTGTTATCTGAGAGTCTACAGCTACAGATAAAAAATAGAAGCAGTACACTAAAAATCATTAAAATTGTCTACTACACTTTCCTGACAGGTTCTTGCCTAGAATATGCTGGCATTTCTGTTTGGTCTGCTACAGGAACATATTCTGATACCTTCTCCATTTATATTTTCGTGGTTCTGGCTTGCCCCTAGGCAGAGGTCTGCTGAGAGCCTTCCCTGGACACCAGGTTCTTTCTCCAGTGTCTACCCAGGTGGCTCTTCCAATTTCCTGTCTAATCTATTGTTTCCATGCTACTTCCTTGGACTTCCAGTATCTGGATTGGAATTAGGATAACCTTGAACATTGGGCCTTAGATCACAGTTTCTACTTTAGTAAATTATTTACCTTCTCTTTATCTCAATTATTTCATCCCTAAAACAGGTTTATTTATTATAGTGGAATTAAAATCTCCAAACCTTGAGAGGAAGGTGTATTCACTTTTAGTTAATGTGACAAAATACCTGACATATACAGCTTAAAAGAGAAAGAATAAAGGTTTTGAGTTACAGTTTCAGAGGCTCAGCCCACAGTCAGCTGGCTCCAAGGCAGACATATCCTGGCAGAAGGGTGTGGAGGAGAAGGGCTGCTCACCATACAGTAGCTGGGAAGCAGAAAGGCAAAGAGTCTGCAAAGAGTTGTCCTCAATGGCATGATCCAGGGATGTACTTTGTTCAGCTATGCCCCACTCCCTATCAGGCCATTCAGCCAATGAACAAATCAATGGATTAAACCATCAATGAGATCAATTCCTTGTGGCTCAATCACTTCTCTATGCCCCAAACCTGAACACTGCTACAATGGAGATAAACCACTCAACGACTGAGTTTCCTGGTAACACTATATTTGAAGCATAACAAAAAGTTATCAAATTAGGTGTTTTCATTTGTGAATGATAATGAAAAAAGCAATGCCTCCCCTCAGCCCTGCAGAGGATTAAAGGTAATAGAATAAAACTAGAGAATTTATTTATGTTGTTTGCTTTGAAATAATGAATTTTATTTCTGTTTCGAGATTTTATTATTTAGCATTGGCAATTAACAAGGCAATGTACTGGAATTTGTGCGTACAGAAATTGTGGAATCAGGTCTCAAAGCTGTGATCATGGGGTTAGGCCACAGTAGACATATGAATAATTAAATATAGCAAGATTAAATCTAAGTAGTTGTGTGCTATGTGTCATTCAATGGAGAGGCACTGGGTGTGGCTTAGAATTTTACTTTTGTTGATATGGGAAAGGTTAGATTTATAAATTTCTGTGTAAAAATATGCAGTTGTTTATTCCTATGTTTTTTTTAATTCTGAATGGATTTAAAGTTTAACGTATCAGTACTTGATGGAAAATATCTGTTCCATGTTGTTATGTCTAAGACATTTGATATTCAGATAGTTAAGCTCAACTGGTTATGTTAGAGGGTAACAATATCATTAAACTTCTCTTCTGGAGGGTTAACAACTTAAATTTGCAGACCAAAAATTAGAGAAAAACAAGGGCTACAGGGACAGCTGACATTTTGGCCCTAGCCAAGGTCTGTGGGGACTCAGGATATAACCTTGGAACCTGTTCTGTAATATCCTGTAACTCAGTTGTGCCCCAAATTTTCTGATCAAAGAGATTATGGTGCCACAGAAGAATGTGATCGATGATGTAGTGTGTGCCTAAAGAGAGTCACACGGAGAGAAAATATTCTTTCAGGCTTTCACAGAGAGCAAACTGGTCAGGCAATGTCCGTGACTCATCCACATGGCTGACACTGATAAAGGATCTACAAACTGAGGTATGGGGTTTCAGGGTAAATCCTGAGGAGAGTTAACTGACCTTGTCAGAAACCAAGGTTGCATTTCTCGTTATATAGTTCTTGCTTTATTTTGGTCTTAACCATCCAGCAGACAAGCATAAAAACGAGTTATAAAAAATATAAAGACATATTAATATGATGAGCTGTTAAAGGCTCAAGTCAAGAACTTCTTACATCACCAGTCCTAAGGATAACCACTACTATTATGTGCTACTGGAGTATATCGGATTATTTTGCTGAATTCATATACCTACAGTATTTAAATGGCAATGGAATACCTATCTCTGACAAAACTAAACAAAAAATGGGATACAAATGAATGATCATTTTGTATCTTTGTATACAAAATAGGATAGTTATACAGCTGCTTTCTCATAATTCAATGAGAAGAAAGATTTGTACTAATAGTGTTTGGACAAGATATCATATCTGCATCTTGTACTATGAAGAACCACTATGAGGACAACAATATGTCATTATTAATTATTGAAACTGTGCTATTAATCAGTTTTGAAACTGTCTCACTGCTATTTTTTCTCTACAAAACTAATAAAAACAAAACCACCCCCCAAACTTATTGTATATGGCTTCCTTGCACCCCAAGCATAAATCTCATGTGATTGTGGAGGATTATTTTAAATTAGTTTGATAATATTTTGTTGAAGTTGCTTGAATAAATGTTTACTAAGGATACTAGTCTTTAATTTTTTTCTCCTTGTGGAAACTTTTCTGGCTTTGGTATCAAATTAATGTCAGTCTTGTAAAAAAAATTAAGCATCCTTTGTCTTTCAGTGCTTTGGAAAATCTTCAGAAGGGTTGGTATTAATTCATCTTTTAAAATTTGGTAGATATCCATAGCTAAGGCTTCTACTCCTGGGCATTTTTTTTTTTTTTGAGATGGAAAATTTTCCATTATTGATTCAATCTCCTTATTCGTTACTGAGCTATGTAGATTTTTTCTGTTTCTTTATGATTTGTTTTTATAACTGGTATGAATCTAGAATTTGTCCGTTTTTTCTGCTTTATAAATTTTCTGGTGCATACTTGTGTGTACTTGTGGATACTTACAATTTATTTTTATTTTTGGCAACATCAGTTGCAATGTGTCCTTTTTCCTTATACTTTTATGTGATTCTTCTGTTTTTCCTTGTTAGTCTAAATATGGGTCTGATAATTTTGTTTAATTTTTACAAACAAACTTGTAGTTTTATTTTTTTTCTATTTTTCTGTTCTGTATTTGATACAGGAATTTATTGCTATAAATTTCCACTCAGAGCTCCTTTTGCTATATCTTATATTTTAGCATGTTGCCTTTCCATTTCTGTTTACATAAAGGCATTGTTTTCTTTATTTTTATGTATTCAGTATAAGGTTTGTGGGATCTACAGGGGCTTAGTAAGTAGATCCAACTCGTAGTGATCCTCCTGTTTTCAGCCTCCCAAGTGCTGGGATTACAGGTGTGCACCAGGACACCCAGTCTGCCATCTCAGTGCGCCCCATGGGTCGGGTCAGCATGGCACGCTGGTGATAGAACCCTGGCTGCTGCGCTCTGCCTAAGTGGGTACTTTAGTCTGCTGAGCTCTTTGGCCAGCCCCATACAGGTACTATTTTCAATTTTGATTTGTTTGGTGACCTATGTTTTAGGAGTATATTGTTAATCTCCAAGTATGTATTTTCTAAAATTCTCTTGTTATTTAGTTTTATTGATTTTTATAAAAATACTTAGCATGATTTCAGCCTTCTTAAAATTTTTAATATTTTGTAGCCTAATGTATTCTCTGTTTTGGAAAATATTCCATGTGCACTTAAGAAGAATGTATACTCTGTTGTTGTTAGAAGGCTCTCATTGATTTGGTCCATTTGATCTGAAGCATAACTCAAGTCCAAGGTTTCCTTATTGATTTTTTGTCTTGTTAATATGCCCATTGTTGAAAGCGGAGATGCTGAAGTATGCACTATTGTAGTAGTGTAGCTTTATTTCTCCTTCCAGTTCAATTAATGCTGCTTTGTGTATGTAGGTGCTCCCATGTTGGGGGCATATCCATTTGCTGTTATTATTTCTTTTTGATGAATTTATTATTATGTGGTGACCTTCCTTGTTGCTTTTCATAGTTTTTCACTTATGGTTTTTTTCCCAGTATAACTACCTCTGTTCTCTCATGTTCTGTGGATTATCCTTTTAGGAGTAGGAAAACTTATAGGGAAATGAGAATGGGGAATAGAAATGGCTCCTGAGAAACAGGAAGGATCTCAAATGGGTTGCTATCCATGGAATTATTGTTTACCTTTACTTTCAGTCTCTATATATTCTTACTCACAAAGTAAGTCTCTCTCTTCTCTCTCTCTCTCTCTCTCTCTCTCTCTCTCTCTCTCTCTCTCTCTCTCTCTCTCGTATTTGATGCAAGGTCTCACTATGCAAACTCATAGTGATACTCCTGTTTTCAACTTCCCCAGACCTGGGATTACAGGTGTGCACCACCTCGCTGGGTTTCAGTGGCCAGCTCAGCAAGCCTGGGGGCAGGGCCAGTGCGGCATGTGGTGCTGGGTGATCGTCCCCAGTCCTGCCAGGCACTTAGTCCACTGAGCTATCTAGCTGGCCTTTATTTTTTATTTTTTTGTTATTCATTCAACCACTGTTTTTATTAGAGAATTTAATCCATTTATAGTCAAGACAGAAATAACATAGAGGTAAAGACTTGCTACTGTCATTTTGTGATTTTCTTTTTGATTGTTTTGTAGATCCTGTGTTTTTCATTCTTCTGCTTCTCCCTTCCTTTGTTGTTTGATGATTATCTCTGCTGATATATTTTGAATCTTTTCTTTTTATATTTTGTGAAACCACTATAGGTTTTTTGTTTATAGTTACCATGATTCCTACAGAAAACATATTAACATTGTAACAGTCTACTTCATATTAGTAACTATCTTTAATTAGATATAAAACCTATACTTATATTCTCTCTCTCCACTCTCCTTTAATATTTTGATTTAAAAATTTACATTTATTTTTCTAATTCACATTTTTCTTAATTTTTATAGCTATAATTAATTTTTAGTAGCTTTTTCTTTTAACCCTCTCAGCAGGAATTAAATGTTTTTTTTTTTTTTTTTTTTTTTTTTTTTTTTTTTTTTTTTTTTGAGAATGTGGACTAGTTTTTATTGGATTGTTTTAAAAAATGGGCAGGGAAAAAAACAG
>PVKA01040391.1:0-18791 GCA_004027165.1 Ctenomys sociabilis | reverse complement strand
TCTGAGGGAGAGCCATTGGCTTCTTCCCCTGGGCGCTAAACGGATCCCCGCCCCCAAGCCCTTCAAGCCAGTGACTGGCCTGAAACCTCAGGACCCACTCACCAGCAACTTCCTGGATCCCCTGCCCAAAAGCCCACAGACTGAGTGGGAATTTCCCCGATTCCCTGGGCATCAAAGTTCAGTGAGTGTAGAACTCCAGACCTGCCATGCCAAAGAGACATTTCCCAGGGATTCTCTGCCCCCACCCACCATCGCCCTAGGCCAGGTGAGAGCTCCAGGCACACTGTGCCAGGGAAACATTTCCAGGTGATTGACAGTCCCAGCCCACCGCCCCAGACCCAGTGCAGGTCGGCCTGGAGTGAGAACTCCAAGCTTGCCACGCTGGAGGGACATTTCTCAGCAATCCTTGGTCCCACACCACGGACCAAAACCCAGTACAGCCTGGCCTGTGAGTGAGGGCTCCAGGCCCACTGCACCAGAGGGACCTTTCCCAGCCTTCTCGGGTTACGGCTTATAGACTCGGACCCAGCACAGGCTGCCTGACACAGTATAGCCTACTTGGTGAATAAGATCATCCACTATCCTTTCAGGAGCCTAGAAGACCCACCAAAGCTCAGGCTTGTCCGACTAGAGAGCGACTTGCCTGACACAGGAGTGCTGACCCCGGAAATTTTCTGGGTCCCTGCCGAAAAGCTAGCTAAGATGGGGAATTTTCATTACCTGCTTTGGATCCCAGTTCAGTTCGTGCTCGCCTAAACAGGGAACCAACAGAGGGGAACCACAGGAGCTATAGCAAAAAGGAACTGAACACAACAACTAGATCCAGGATAGACATACCAGGATAATCTCAAACTTAATAGACTGGCACTTGAATCTCATAACAAGCTAAGGACATAGCTGCACCAAAGCTCTACTCCAAAGGTCAAAGGTCAGTGCTATACAAAATGACAAAGACAAGGGGAAAAACACAATCCCAGACATCGAGTACACCAGTAAGGGCAGAAGACACTAGCTCAGCTGCAATGAATGAATTAACAGATACATCAGCAAAGGAACAACAGCAGAAAGGTATAGAGGAAATAAAATGAGAAGTAATTCCCCAAATTAAAAAAGAAGTATCATAATACATAGTATCTTAAATAAAGAATGAATTCCAGAAACATTGGGTGGAAAAACTATGCTCACCCAGAAAAAGTGCAGAGAGCACTATTCCAGCTGAAATTTATGAATGAACAGCATGTGAAGCAAAGAAAAAACAGCAGAAAGATCATGAGGAACTCAAAGCAGAAATAATTTCTGAAATCAAAAAAGAATTCTTTGAAAAAAAAGAATTATTTGAAATCATAGCATCTGAAATACAGAAACAAGTCCAGAAACCCAACGTGGAAGAAACACTGCAAAAAAAAGAATGAATAGAACTTGAATCTCTTTCCTCTGTGGCTCCATAATCTCCTTGTTCAGAAAATTTGGAGCTCAACTGAGTTTCATGATGTTGCAGTACAGGTTCTCCTATGTCCTGAGTCTTCGCTGACCTTGAAAGGATAGGGCCAAAATGTTGGCTGGTCTTGTGGCTCTTCTATTCCTCCAACTCTGACTTGGGATCTTAGGTTGTTAACCATCGAGAAGAAAAGCTGATTACTATCCTGCAGCATATGCCATTCAGTTTGCCTTATCTGACTCAATTGATTTTACTTGTTGTACGTTTGCTTTTGTATTTCTGCTTTTCGCTTGTTATATTAGGGAAACTATATGATATTTACACATCTGTGTCTGGTTTATTTCACTTATATGTTCAAGTGGCATCCACTTTAGTATAAATGCTTCGAACTTATCATTCTTAATAGCTGAGTAATATTCCATTATATAGAAATACCACATCTATTTCAACCATTCCTCATGTGATGGACATCTTGGTTGTTTCCAAGATTTTGCTATCACACATTGCGCTGCTATAAACATAGGTACACATATATCTCTATGATACAATGTATCCAGATCCTTTGGGAAAATTCCCGGCAGGGGGATAGCCGGTTTGAATGGGATTGCTAGTCCTACTCTTTTGAGGAGTCTCCACACTGACCTCCACAGTATGTGCCTAGCCTAGGGAGAGTCACATGAAGACAAAACTTTCTCTAAAGCTCTCACAGAGAGCAAACTGGTCAAGCATTGGCCTTGACTCATCCACATGGATGACACAGACAAAGGATCTACAGAATAATATACAGGACTACAAGATAAACTCTGAGAGGACTTCACTGACCACATAGGAAATATAAAGTTCATGTGTTGGTATATAAGTCTTGATCTATCTAGGTCTTAACCATCCAGCAGAAAAGTATAAAAATGAAGTATACATCATGGGGCCATAATATTAAGCTGAGCTGTAAATGGATATGGTCGACAATTTCTTTGAATAACTCACTATGGTTGTAGAATGCTGACTGTGTTGGATTGTGGTGTAGAGTTCAAGCACCTAAGTTAGTTGAATGACAATGGAGTGTCCACCTTTGACAGGTGTAGACAAAGGAAGGGGTGTAGAAAGAAAAAATCATAATGTGTGTGTATAGACAGTACAGTTGGGATAGATAACGCTGTGCACCTACATAATTCTATGAGAGGCAAGATCTGCACTAATGGTGGTTGGACAGGATATTATGTTGGCTTCTAGTACTACGGTCATCCACTAGGAAAATAATTATTGAATTTTTGATATGATTCAGGTATAAAAAATAAGATAAGTAAGCAGCTACACTCTTAATTCACTGGTAAGAGATATCTGCTAAAATAATATCTGTAAATATAATATCATGTATGCACCTTATACAATACCAAAACATTATGAAAACAGTTTGCAATGTATTAATTTATCGAATCTATATTGTTAAGGTGTTTTGAAACTGTCTGATTGACATTTGTAGTTCAATAAAAAAAAAAAGAATGAATAACTACCTCTAAAGAAGACATGGATAAAAAGATTGAGGAGATCAGAAATGTGATGGATTCCTTGAATGAGCATTACAGAAAAGAAATAGAACACAAGAAACACAGTCAAAGAGATTTAAAAGAACTAAAAATATCAATCACGGTCTACAAAACCATTTCAGGAAAAGCAAAGACAGAGTTTCAGATCTTGAAGATGCTGGAGTAGCTAGTGAAAAGGTGAGAAAGGATCTCTTAAAAACAATGAGAATGCAGGAAAAAATAATCCATCACCTGCAAGATGACACCAGGATGAACAATGTGAGAATAATTGGTATTAATTAGAATGAAGGAGCCAATACAAATGACATAAAAAGAATTTGGGGAGAAATAATCACAGAAAACTTCCCAAATATGAGGAAACAATGCAAATTTCAGGTCACTGAAGTATACAGAACACCAAATAAATTCAACCCAAGTAGAAACACACCAAGACATAAAATAGTCAAGTTCCCAGAAACCCAACACAAAAATAATATGCTGAAAGCTGCTAGAGAGATGAAGGAGCTCACATTCAAAGGAAAGCCCATCAGAATCACAGTCGACTTCTCTACACAAACAATGAAGGCAAGGAGAGCATGGAGCAGTTCTTCAAGTCCTACACACAAAAAAATTCCAGCCCAGACCATTATAGCCTGCAAAACTCTCTTTCAAGTTTGATGGAGAAGTGAAATACTTCCACGACAAAGAACAAATAAGAATTTCATGATCACAAAGCCATCCCTTCACAGGCTGCTGAAAGATGTTCTGGAGAAAGAACACAATGACCAGAACTCCATGAATGAGAATGGAAGGAACCCACTAAACAGGACAGACAATTAAACACAGGTTATAAAGGTGTAAACAATACCAGCTAAATATCATGAGAAACATAAGTCAGCACATTTCAATTATAACCATCAATGTAAACGGACTCAATTCTCCAACTAAGAGAAATAGACTAGCACAGTGGATTAGGAAATAAAATCCAACAATATGCTGTATACAAGAAACACACTTCACTCAAAAGGACATTCATAGGCTCAGAGTCAAAGGATGGAAAACAATACTACACGCCCCAGCACCTCAGAAAAAAAGCAGGAGTAGCAATTCTGTTCTCAGACAGTCTCACCTTCAAACCAAGAATGATCAAATGACACAGAGTAGGCCACTATATATTGGTCAGGGGAAAAATTCAAGAGCAAGAAGTAACACTCATAAATATTTATGCACCTACCACAGGAGCACCCAAGTATGTAAGAGAAATCTTAAGGACATAAAAAACTTAATGTCTAAGAACACAATCTTATCAGGAGACCTTAAAACACCCTTATCTGAAAAAGATAGATCAACCAGACAAAAATTAGCAAGGAAGCAAAAGAACTGAACCATGGCTTGGAACAAATAGACTTGGTGAACATATGCAAAGTGTTCCACTGAAACACAGCAGAATACACATTTTCTTTTAGGTACACACGGGTCATTTTCCAAAATAGACCACATACTAGTCCAGAGGTCATGTCTAAGTCTATACAAGAAAACAGAAATTATCCCATGCATATTATCTGACCACAATGCAATGAAACTGGATATAAATGACAAAAGAAACCAGAAAAACCTACTAAATTCATGAAAACTATACAACACTTTACTCAGCAATCAATGGGTTGCAGAGGAAATTCAACAAGAAATTCAACAATATCTACAATTCAATGAAAATTCAAGTACAACTTACCAGAATTTATGGGATGTGATGAAAGCAGTTCTTAGAGGGAAAATCATAGCTATGAACTCACACATTAGGAAAACAGAAAGGGAGTAAGTGAGCACCCTAATGTTTCACCTCCGACAACTAGAAAAAGAAGAGCAAACAAAACCCAGAGCGCAAAGACGGGAAGAAATCAGATTAGGGCAGAAATTAATTCAATTGAGATGAAGAAAGTAGTTCAAAGAATCCACAAATCAAAAAGTTGGTTCTTTGAAAGACTAAATAAAGTTGATAAGCCTCTAACCAAACTCATCAAAAAGAGGCAAAAGAAAATTTAAGTACAAGTGATAAGGAATGAAAAGGGTGAAATCACCACAAATCAAGCAGAAATTCAGAAGATTATCAATAGTTACTTTGAGAATTTTTACATTCACAGAATAGAAGACACAGAAGAAATGGACAGATTCCTTGAAAGGTACAAATTACCAAAACTGAATCAAGAAGATACAACAACTCTCAATAAGCCAATAACAGCCAACGAAATACAAAACATAATAAAAAACCTACTGACAAAGAAAAGTCCAGGTGCTGATCGATTCACAGTTGAATTCTACAAGAAATTTATAGAAGATATAATCCCCACACTCCACAAACTCTTCAATGAAGTTGAAAAGGAATCAGTTCTCCCAAAATCATTTCTGGAGGCAAGTATAATACTGATTCCAAAACCAGGGAAAGACACAACCAAAAAGGAGAACTACAGGCCAATCCCCTCATGAACATAGATGCAAAAATACTCAACAAAATCTTCGCAGATAGAATACAGCAAATCATCAAGAAGATCATACATCATGACCAGGTAAGATTCATCCCAGGGATGCAAGGATGGTTCAATATTTGAAAATCTATAAATGTAATACGTTATATTTATAGACTGGAATCTAAAAACCACATGATCATCTCAATTGATGCAGAGAAAGCTTTTGACAAAGTCCAAAAGTCATTCATGTTCAATATCCTACAGAAAATTGGAATAGATGGACTCTATCTTAACTTGATAATAGCCATCTATGACAACCCAAAAGCTCATATAATCCTAAATGAGGAAAACCTGAAATCTTTTACTCTTAAATCATGTACAAGACAAGGATGTCCTCTATTGCCCTTCCTATTCAATATAGTCTTGGAATCCTTAGCAACAGCCATTAGAAAAGAGGGAGAAATAAAGGGAATAATAGTAGGTAAAGAAGAAGTTAAATTATCACTATTTGCAGATGACATGATAGTTTATTTGGAAGACCCCAAAAATTCCACCATAAACTACAAGAACTGATACAGAAATTCAGTAGCATAAGAGGATACAAAATCAGTACTCAAAAGTCAATAGCATTCCTCTACACAGATAACAAGCACACTGAAAGGGAAACAATAGAAACAATACGTTTTACAATAGCACCGTGGAAAATGAAATACCTTGGGATTCACTTAACCAAGGAAGTCAAAGATCTTTTCATGGAAAATTACAACACCCTAAGAAAAGAGATTATAGAGGATTTCAGAAAATGGAAAGATATTCCATGCTCCTGGATAGGAAGAACCAACATCGTGAAGATGGCCATACTCCCAAAATTGCTGTACAGATTTAATGGAATCCCTATCAAACTGCAACCAACGTACCTCCGAGATATAGAGAAATCAATCCTAAAATTTATTTGGAACCACAAATGACCTAGAATAGCAAAGGAAATCTTGGAAAATAAAGACAAGGCAGGAGGCATCACAATTCCTGACTTGAAATTATACTACAAAGCCACTGTGATAAAATCAACATGGTATTGGCAACAAAATAGACCTGAGGATCAGTGGAATAGATTAGAAGTCACAGAGACATCTACAATCACACTCAGCCATCTGATCTTCAACAAAGGTGCTAAACAAGCTCACTGGAAGAAAGATAGCCTCTTTAACAAATGGTGCTGGAAAACATGGCTTTCTACATGCCGAAAACTAAAACTTGACCCAAATGTATCACCATGTACTAAGTTAAAGTCAAAATGGATTAAAGATCTAAACATTAAAACAGAAATGCTCAATCTCTGGAAGAAAAAGTAGTAGGAACTCTTGAAGACAAAGGGGTAGGTAAAGAGTTCATGAATGAACATATATTCGCACGTTGTTGAAAACATCAACAACTGGGTCAACTCTTTTTAAGGAGCTTCTGTGTGTCATAAGAAATTCTCAACAGAGTGAAAAGACAACCCTCAAATTTTGAAAAAATCCTAACTAATAAGCCATCAGACATAGGTCTACTGTCTAGAATATATAAAGAACTAAGATATAACAGTGCCCTCAAATTTAAAGGCCCAATTCAAAAATGGGCATCTGAGATGAATACACACTTCTCAAAGGAAAAAATGAAAGAAGCGAATAAGTATATGAAAAAACACTACATCGCTAGTCATTGGTGAAATGCAAATACAAACAACACTGAGACACCATCTCACTCCAGAAAGAGTGGTTATCATAAGGAAATCAAGCAACAACCAATGTTGGAGAGGTTTGGGCAAAAGGGAACACTTCTTCACTGCTGCTTGGAATGAAAACTGGTACAACCGTTGTGGAGGTCAGTGTAGGGACTCCTCAAAAGAGTGGGACTAGAAATCTCATTCAAGCCGGCTGTCCCCCTACTGTGAATTTTCCAAATGGAACTGAAAGCATTGTATCATAGTGATATATGTGTACCTATGTTTATAGCAGCACAATGTGTGATAGCAAAATCTTGGAAACCAACATGTCCATCACATGAGGAATGTTTGAAAAAGATGTGGTATTTCTATACAATGGGGTATTACTCAGCCATTAAGAATGATAAGCTTGAAGCATTCATACTGGAGTGGAAGCCACTTTAACATATACTCATAAGTGAAATAAACCAGAAACACATGTGTAAATATCATATAGTTTCCCTAGTATAACAAGCAAAAAGCAGAAATACAAAAGGAAACGTACAACAACAACTAAAATGAATTGAGTCAGATAAGACAAAGTGAATGGCATATGCTGCAGGATACTAATCAACTTTTCTTCTGGAGGGTTAGCAACCTAATTTCACAGATCAAAGTTGGAGAAATAGAAGAGCCACAAGGCCAGCCAACATTTTGGCCCTAGCCTTTCAAGGTCAGTGAAGACTCAGGACGTAGGCAAACCTGTACTGCAACATCATGAAACTCAGTTGAGCTCCAAATTTTCTGATCAAGGAGATTATGGAATCACAGAGGAAAGAGACTGAAGTTCTATAGTGTGCCTAGAGAGAGTCACAAGGAGAGAAAACTTTCTCTCAGGCTCTCAGAGAGAGCACACTGGTCAAGCATTGGTTGTGACTCATCCACATGGATGATACAGACAAAGGATCTTCAGAATAATGAACAGGATTACAAGATAAACCCTGAGGGGACTTCACTGACCTCATAAGAAACGTAAAGTACATGTGTTGGCATATAGGTCTTGCTCTATCTAGTCTTAACCAGCCAGCAGAAAAGTATAAAAATGAAGTATACATCATTGGGCCTTAATAATAAGTTGAGCTGTAAATGGCTATGGTTGACATCTTCTTTGAATAACTCACTATTGTTGTGGAATGCTGGAGTGTGTTGGATTGTGTTGTGGAGTTCAAGCACCTGAGTTAGTTGAATGACAATGGAGTGCCCATCTTAGACAGGTGTAGACAAAGGAGGGGTATAGAAAGGAAGAATCATGATGTGTGTGTATAGACAGTACAGTTGGAATAGATAACGCTGTGCTTCTACATAATTCCATGAGAGGCAAGACTTGCACTAATGTTGGTTGGAGAGGACATTATGTCGGCTTCTAGTACTATGGGCAACCACTAGGAAAATAATAAGGTATAAAGTATTGATTATTGAATCTTTGATGTAATTCGGGTATAAAAAGTAAGATGTGCAAACAGCTACACTCTTTTAATTTACTGATAAGAGGCATATGGTATAATAATGTCTGTAAGTGTAATACCATGTATGCACCTTCTATGATACCAAAATATTATGAAAACAGTTTGCAATGTATTAATTTATCAAATCCATCTTGTCAAGGTATCTTAAACTTGTCTCATTGATAGTTGTACTTCAATAAAACAAAAAAAAATAAAGTTATTGGAATTGGTTTAAAAAGTTAAAGCATAATGTGTGTCATGCATCCTAAAACATTTTGCCAATAATTGTTAGATATAGCCATGCTTTCTTCATATATTGTCTTGTTTGTAGTTCTTTTGGAATCACAAATCATAAAAATTATACCTAGAATGTTTTTATAGTAACATCAATATATTAAAACAGTGGTAGAGATTTACCCTATAAATACTAATTTTTAGAAAAGCTAGAGTGGCTGTATTCCAACGGATAAAGTTGGCCAACCACAGAAACAAAAGTTCTTGCTGTGCATGTTCTCACTTTGGACTTAATAGAGTCGATCTTGTACAGGTTGAGAGCACAGCAGTGGTTTATTGAGGCTGGGTTCTCACAAGTTTCACTCAGATCTGGTCAGACCTGTCTGTAGCTGCTGGAATGATGACAGCTGGTTACTATTCTCTGAGGTATGGAAGAGCGCATCTGTGATTGTGCACGCATGTTGACTTCGTTTTGAAAAGTCTTGGTAGAAAGATGTAGATTGCAGAGGTAAACTCTAGCAGGGTGGACCTGTGAGAGTGCAATGCCATCACTAAGGTCACTTCTGCTCATGGTGGCCACACTGTCTCAGGAACCATCACAGACTTCCTTTGCCCAACAAGAGCCCATAATAGAAGGAGGTATAAGGAGATGATAAGGAGAATCTTTATGTCTGTCTACCCTGAAATGGCCCCAAAGTGTCTCAAAACAAAAAAGTTCTTTTGAATTGAATGCAAAATAAAATCCATGGGAATTGTAAAGTATTGCTTAGACATAAAGTTTGCTAGAGTTTAATTCTTTTTCTTTTTATAAAAGCACACAAAATTTCATACTCAAATAATAAGAAAAGAGCAATACTGTACTGCACAGTGACTACAGTGTTAATTGCTATCTTCAAAGTAGTTACACTGAGTATAGGACAAAGAGGTTCTTACAGGAAATAAAAAAAGTAATAACTGAAATCATTTCTTTTCAATAAACTCAAATAAAGTCATGGCATAAATAAAATCAATTAAATTGATAGAATTGTCTCTATTAGAGAAAAAACCTTTAAATAAAGAATCAAAAGTCCTACCTTAAGAAAGCAGGAAAAGCAAGAACAGAATAAATCCAAAGCAAGAAAAAGAAATAAGAGTAGGCAAATAAATCAATGAAAGTTCAAATAAAGCAAAACAGGAAAAAAATCCATGAATTCAAGAGCTAAATCTTGGAAAAGATAACTAAAATTGATTATATACTAGTTAGTGAACAAGCGAGAGAGACAAAAATACAGCTATATGAATTAAGTCTGATAACTATCACTATGAACAGACATTTGAAACAATACAAGAGAATACAGTGATCAATTTTACATATATGCATTCTTAGTTGAAATGGATGTTATTTAATACCTGAAAAATTGTAGATATATGTCCAAATGAGTTTTATATCTATGAAACTTTCAAAATATGAATCTCTTGAAGTTGATGATTTTATTGGTGAATTCTATGAAATATTGCAAGTGATGTAACTAAAAAGTAGAGGGCATTTCACAATTTTTTTCTTTTAATGTATTTGGTACAGGTGTCACTATGCAGCTCAGACTCATACCAGTCCTGCTGTTTTCAGCTTCCCCTGTGCTGGGATTACAGGTGTGTGCCACCACTCCCCACTGGGTGGTTGGTTAAGTGCATTTGGGGATGTGGGCTACTCAGCCTGTGATGCAAGGGATCAAAGCCCTCACAATTTATTTTTGAGCCCAGTATCAAACTTCTGTCAAAGGTAGCAAAATATTATGTACTAATTATAAAAATTATAGACCAATGTTCCTTGTATAAATAGATGCAAAAGACCTATTAAAATTTCAATTATATGTAAATTATCTCTCTATATCTATCTATCATCTATATCTATCTATCTATCTATCTATATCTATATCTATATCTATAATCTATCTATCTATCTATCTATCTATCTATATATATATATATATATATATAGAGAGAGAGAGAGAGAGAGAGAAGAGAGTGATAGAAAAAGGGAGGGAGAGGGAATAAAGAAAGAAGACATGAGACAAGAGTCATCCACACATGACAATGATTTACAATTTGAGCCTGTTTGCTTTTCTGTTTGTGTATGCTGGGGCTCAGGCTCGAGGGTTTGTGCATGCTAAGTATAAGCCCCACCACTGAGATATATCCTCTGCTCCTCAAGACTGATTTTAATGCTAATAAATTTTGTCTAAAATAATCATATCATCTGATGTAGAAAAAGCATGTTATCAAGTTCAAAATCCATTTATTATAAACCCTGTTTTCCCAAATAGAAAGTAATTTTCTAAATCTAATAAAGAGTACAGACAGCCTGTGACCACTGTTATAAGGCTGAATATTTTCCTGGTGATCAGGATACTTCAGGAATGCTCATCTTACTATGTTTATTCAATAGCAGAGTTGAAGTACATTCATTTAGCATGAACATAGATTGTCAGTGAGATGCAAAGGAAGAAATGAATAATCTCATCATACAAGAAAATATTGTCCACCAGACTATCTCAATAAATCTACAAAAAGCCACCTAAAAGTCATAAGTGAGCTCAGTAAGGGTATAGGATACAGACTTAATAAAGGAATTAGAATGTACACATACACACACATTATTAGAAATAAACAATTTGAAGCTGAATATTAAAAGATACTATTTACACTAGCTAAAATAATAAAACACTCAGGCCTTAATCTAATAGAATACATATAGGATTGACATATTAAAAGCTTCATAGTTCTGATGAAAAGGGCCTCAATAGATGGAAAAGAGACAAATTGTACACAAGGTTTGGAAGATTTAGCCTAATAAGCACTGTGGTAATTCTAAATGACCTGTAGATTGCACACAATTACAATAAATTCAGTAGCATTTATGTAGAAAGATAAAATCATTCTACAATTTATCTGAAAAAAGTAAAGAAAAAAATGATAAAGAATAACTTTGCCAAAAATAAAAAGAAATTGGATCACACTATTAAATTTTAAGACAGTCTCTGCTGCAGTCATCAAGACTGTGGATGGCGCATAGATCAATGAAGCACAATGGAGTGTCCAAAAATAGACCTTCATAAACACAACCTATTGGTTTCTGACAAAGGTACAGGGGCAGTGAAATGGGGAAATAATCGTGCTGCACCACATGTTTGAAAACAATTAGATGTCTGCATGGCCCAGAATTCCACACTGAGCTTAACCTCATACTTTGCACAAAAGTTAAATTAAAACAAATCCTGTATCTAAATGGAAAATATGAGACAATAAAATGTCTTATGTATTTTGTATCTTCTTTGCGGAGGAAATCTTTGTAAAGATTTATGTAAAAGCAAAGAGTTCTTAAACATAGCAATAAAAATAGGATTCATGTAAGCAAAAATGTCATATAAATTGACTTTTCTTAAAATATAAAACTTTTGCAGTGAAATGATGTATGAAGGGAACAGAAATTGGTACTACAGACTAAGGGAAATGCAAATCACCTATGGGATGAAGGAGCTTAACTCACAATGAATAAAGAGTGCTTGAAAGCCACTTAAAAGAGTGGGGATAGGCTCCTAGAAGGACCTGGTGAGAAATTCTAGAAAGTATCTGCTGTAAACCTAATGCAAATAAAAAAGACCCAAACACAAACAAACTAAAAACCTGTAAAACCTACCCATTGACAATCTTTTAAACAAAAATCAGACATGATAAGAAGCATTTATTCTCTAAAACCTGCATCTCTATAACAGCAATTGTATCTATGTTTGCTCCTCAGTTGCTGGATGTTCTCCCCTTTGGGGGTAAGAACATCAATATCATTGTTGGCTCTGCTGCCTACTTAGACTGGCTTGCTCAGTGCAGATCACAGAGAAACACATCCTTGAAGATTTTGTTAAATATAATAGCTATCTTAGGGAAGCTTAGATAATGTTTTAACTTGGAGACAGCAGAGCAGCCGTAGGTCACTTATACATTAAGAGGAATGTACAGGGGGAGACATAGTCAAGAAAGGCCCCCAGTAAGGTTACACATACCATGGTGGTCTGAAGACAGCTGCCTACTCAAGCTATGCTCATGTAGGAGAGTCTGGAGAAGGCCCATGATAACCACTGAAACCCCCAGATAAATGTGAGGCAGACTTGTAAGCTGTCAGAAAGTAGAACTGTCCCCATGACCCTATGTCCAATGATAAGCTGACATGTGGTGTGATCCTCCATCAAGGTATTAAACTTAACCTCCTGCCTGTAGTTTGGCTGACTGATTGCTAGCAAAGCTCACCTGGAGGAAAACTTCTGGAATCCACATTTAAAAATAAGAAAAAAAAACCTAGAATGGTATCATACTTGCTCACAAATTATGGAGAAACATACTTCAAAAAACTGGTATGGCCAAGTCATTATATAAAAAAGAGACAAAATCTGCAGCAGGTGTAAGGCCGAGCATGGGGAGCAGAATCAAAGAGAGTCCATTATTCTACATAAAATGTCTGTGCCTCAGATAAGCATACACAAATGGAAGTCTCAAAAGGAAAGGAGAGAGAAAAGCAAAATATATTTTAGAAAATATTTACTAAAAACTCAAACAGTCTGATAAATAACATTAAGCTACACATTTCCCAACCCCCCAGTAAACTCAAAGTAATATAAATAATAAGATCCATGTCTAGACCTATCATAATCAGAGTTCTGACAGGATAAGACAAAACAAACAAATAAAACAAAATAAGACAAACACAACCTTGCCATTAGCAAAGGAAAAGCAATTCACTGCTTAGAGAGGAGCCACATAAAACTAACTGCTGATTTTCATGGGAAACATGGAAGTCAGAAAGGGCAGTGGTATGAAGAGTTGAAAGTGTCAAAGAAAAAACTGCAAAATAATCCATAAAAACAAAGATGCAACAAACATTTTCCAGTCTAAATAAGACCAGGAGCACTTGGTGCAAACAGACCTTCCTTAAGAATGTATTTATGGAAGGAAGACAGTAACATCTCATGGCACCTCAAACCCAAATGAAGAAAAACTAGATTCAAATGCATTAGGTGGTTGCAAATAAAGCAACAGAAAAAGACTATGCAAATGTTGATGATAGTAAATGAGCAAAAATAAAAGAGCCAGGGTGGCTTCTTAAGTAGCAGACAAAGAAACTTTAAGACAAAAAAAGTTATTAGAGACAAAATAGAAATGTTAGGAAGATAAAATAAATATAAACATATACGAACTTATCAACAAGTCATCAACACAGTGATGAAAGCCAATCGTAACAGAAGGAAAGCAGACAATTCAATAGCCATAGTGGTATTCTTCAATAAACTAATTTTAATAATGGTAGAATGAGCTAGAAAAGTATCAAGAATATGATAGACTTGAATAACACAACCCTTTTCGTTATACAGTGCATGTACTTCTCAAGTCCATGTTGAATACTTTCTAAGACAAATACTATCAACGTTATAAAATAAACCGCAGAAACTTAAAAGAATTTAAATCATAAGTTTGCAAATTGTCCACAGTGGAGTACCATTTGATCTTAACACAAGATGGAAATATGTTAATTCACAAATAAGTGGAAGTTAAGCTCTATACTTTAAATAAACAAGTTGGGCAGGCAAGATAACTCAGTGGAGTAAGCACCTGCTTAAGGCAAGTACAGGGACCAGAGCTCCATCCCGGTGCTACATGATGGCCTCACCCTCGGGTGCCACTGAGCCAGCCACTGAGACCAGACATGGTGGCTCACACCTGTAATCCCAGTGTTGGGAAGGTTGAGACAGGGGGAGCATTATGAGTCTGACCGCATAGTGAGACAGACCCTGTACAAAATACAAAAAGAAAGAAAGAAAGAAAGAAAGAAAGAAAGGAAGGAAGGAAGGAAGGAAGGAAGGAAGGAAGGAAGGAAGGAAGGAAGGAAGGAAGAAAGAAAGAAAGAAAGATAATCAAGTTGTCAAATATCAAAACAATCACACATCATCATGACTAAGTAGGTTTCATCCCAGGGCTACCAAAATGGTTTAATATATATACAGATTAATAAATATACTACACCATGTAAACAAAAACCACATGATCAAATCAATAGATAAAAACTTCTCAAAAATCATGTGTGTACTGATTTGATCCAGAGTCTCATTATGCAGTTTGGATTTATACTGTTCTTCCTGTCTCTGCTTCCCCAGTGCTGCATTACAGGCATGTGCCACTACGCCCATTTCTGGGCTAGCACTGCAGGTGGTACCATTAAAAACTTTTGATAAAATCTGTTATGGTTTATGTCTAATGTTCCTGAAAGCCTCTTGTAGTTATAGGGTTGTTAGAAGGGTTTTTTTTTTTTTTTCCAGAAGTGACTAAATCTAGAGTGTATGACTCATTAGTAGTACAATGGTGGGATTCACGGTGTTGGGATTAAGGGTGGGGGATTGCTGCATCAGTCCACTGACTAGATTAACTCTGCTCTAAACCCAGTAACTTGGATACAATATAATGCACAGAAAGAGCATTGCCTTACTCTTTTGTTGGCTTTTCTGTCCTTCACCTCAATGCCTAGTTGTCCCTCTGCCACGTGATACCTTGCCTTGGAGACAGCGCATTAGGAACCAAAACCTCCACAAACACAGTAAGAATTATGAGCTAAATAAACCTTTCTCCTTTAATTTTGGGTGTTGTGTATTGTGTCTCAACAGCAAGAAAAGTAACCAAGACAAAATCCAATATCCATTCATGATAATGTCCCTGAATAAAATAGGTATAGATGGACCTCACCTGAATCTGATTAAAATCTATTTATAACAAATGGCAGACATCATTTAAATGGGAAAAACTGAAAGCTTTAGGAAGTGAAGGATTTATATGTTGAACTCTGTAAAATAGTTTTGAACAGATTTCAAGAAGATACTATAAATAAAAAGATAATCAATATCCACGGATTGGAATGCTCAATATTGTGAGACCTAATACACTCCCAAAACTAATCAAAAGAGTCAATAGGCTTATAAAATTGTCTTATTCTAATCCCAGAATGTATCCTGATGCGTCACTGCAAAAGTCTTAGAGTGGTCTAAATGATCTTAGAAATGAATAATATAGGTGAAAGCCTTAAATTTAATATTTCAAAACTTTTAACAAGGCCACATTGATTAATACAATGTGGAACTGATGCATAGACAAACAACTGATGGGTCAGTGGAATAGAAATATCAAGAGTTAATATGTAGAAGCCCAGAGTTTTGTTCAATTGATTTTTGATTGAAGTGCCAGGCAATTCAATAGAGGAAGCTATAATTTTTTTCAAAATTGAGTTCTGGGACAGTTAGCAGCCCACATGCACAAAAGAATTAGATTGTCGCTTCACACCATACATGAAAAATAGATAAAAATGTGTCTTACATAAATATAAGATCTAAAATTATAAATGTGACAAGAATACATAAAAATGAACCGTCTCAATGCTGGGTTTGGCAATGATTTCTTAGGTACAATCACAAAACATATACATTAAAGAGAAGAACAGTGCTACATTTAATTCATCAAAATAAAATAAATGTTCTTCAAATACACCATAATAACAAAGTACAGATTTGTAGAACATATTGACAAATTATGGGCCTAATGAAGGACTTGGGTCCAGAATGCACAAATAATTTTCAGAATTTAATAAGACATTGAGGGCTGGCAAGATAGCTGAATGGACTAAGTGCCTGCTTAGGAAACAACAGGGACCAGGGTTTGATCTTGGCACCACATACCATACCGGTGCACCTCTGGGTGCGCTGAGCCAGCCACTGAGACTGGGTGTGGAGGTGTATACCTGTAAATCCAGCACCGGCGAGGCTGAAAACAATAGGATCACTAGGAATATGAGTTGCATAGTGAGACCCTATACCAAATACATTAAAAAAAAAAAAACATTGAAGCAATTTAAAGAGAGAAAGCAATTTGAAGTTTATGTAAAAGACTACATATTATATAATTCTATTCATATCTAAATCCAGGAAAAAGCAAAACTGTATTTGGAGGAAATTGATTAATGGTTGGTTATGTGCACCTAGGTATAAAATACAGAGTAACTGCAACTAGAAGTGAAGTTTCTTTGGAATAACAAAATTGTTCTAAAATGTGTTAATTGCATAACTAAAAATTTACTAAAACAATTAAACTGCATACTGAAAATTAGTGCATGTTCTGATAGAGTATAATTGAAGAAAGTGGTAAAAATTTTGCATTTTTAATTCATTTTAATGAGAAAAAAGATAAAATAGCAATGAAACAGTTTCAAAACAGGGTAGTAGGACAGTTACAACAATTAATACATTGTATATTGTTGTCTTTGTAGTAGTTATTCAGAGGACAAGATGCAGACATGATATCTTGCAATATTAGTACAAACCTTTCCTCTCAATGAACTAAGAGAAAGTACCTGTATATCTGTTCTTTATATCCCCCTTTTTTTGTTTTGACAAAGATGGGTGTTCCATTCCAGTCAGAGAAGATGCATTTGAAGCAGTCTTTAAAGGACCTTTTCATAGTTGATGCCAGTCCAAAGATGGTAGGTGCATGAATTCAGCAATATATAAAACACTGTGTTCATGAACTTAGAGAATCTGAGATATTGGGATAGAATTTAAGTCAATTGAGTTACAGTATGAGATGAAGTTGTACTGGCTAGAGAATAGTTTTTCCTAAGAGCAATAGAAAATATTGTAGGATTCTAAGCAGGAACATGTTTTTTACCATATGTTTTGAAAATGTCATTCTGTGTTATACAAACAGATTGGGATGGCTTAAGACTGCATAACCTGTGGCTCCTCGTATAAGAAACCCAGAGTAAAATTAAAGAGAAAATAAAAGATAGATAATAGGAAGGGGGGAGATGGATCTTTCCCAAATGGGAAGGGAATGAGAGATGGGGGAAGGGAGGAAGTGAAGAGTTCAGGAATTAAAAAAAAGGAACTAAGATGTGTTAGGTACATACATGAGTTCCACACAGGAATGGAAACATTAGGTACGGCAAACATATACCAAAAAGAAAAAGAAAAAGAATGGGGAGAAATCGATGAGGGGGAAGGGACAGGGAGGGAGGGAAGGGAGGAAGGAAGGAAAATATAATTAAGATGTGGTATGTACATGCAGTAACAATTTCTTATAAAGAATGTAAACATTATTTTCCATATCCATGTGCTAATAAAGCAAACTTAAGAAGATGATGTCTAAAGTAATGTCTAAAGTGATGATGTAGAAATAAAACCACACACACATGCACATGCGTGTGCGCACACACACACACACACACACACAGAGGGTCTGGATGTCAGGAGATCAACTAGAAGACTATTGAAGTAGGTCAGGGAAGACAAGAGCCTGGCTTAGAAGAGGGTGCAGAGACAGAAAAAAGGGGAGAATCTGGATGCTCTTTGGAGACCTGAGGGAGCGCATTGCTACTTATTCACATAGGTATCATTAGAAAAGGAAAAGATGTGGAAGAAAGACTATGGGTAGAGTTTAAGGTTTCAGACATGTAAGGAGAAATGTCAAGTAGGTGATAGGATATACATAAGTAGAGCTCAAAGAAAGATTAGGAATTGGATTTTAAATTTGTAAGTCACATGCTTTTTCTGAGTCTTATACCAAATGTATGTCTTTAAATGTAAAGTAAAAATTTTATAGAATAAGATTAATCTACATTCTGATACTAAAATATATTCATGATATAGAATTTATTAAATAAATGTTTAATAAATAAGCATACTCCTTTAATGAAGACATGTGATATTATCTTAGTTGTTAATTTAAATGCATATGTACATTTATATAATCTGTATGAGTGAAAATATAAGTATACAGTGAAAGGAGAAATTTGAAAGGGGCAGAGTGTGTGTGAGAGAAAAAACATAAACTCATGAAGAGCTGTTGTGTGGATATAGAGCACAGAGATTGGAGAGTAGG
>PVKA01040390.1:0-18794 GCA_004027165.1 Ctenomys sociabilis | reverse complement strand
AATTATTGAATCTGTGATATAATTCAGCCACATAAATACCTGTAAATATAATATCATGTATGCACCTTGTACAATACCAAAACATTATGAAAACAGTTTGCAATGTATTATTTCATCGACTCTGTATGGTTATGGTGTTTTGAAACTGTCTGATTGACATTTGTATTTCAATAAAATAAAAATAAATGGAAAAAAAAAGTTGGTTCTTTGAAAGACTAAATAAAGTCGATAAAGCTCTAGACAACCTCATGAAAATTAAGAAAGAAAAAATTCAAGTACATGCAGTAGGGAATTAAAAGGGTGAAATCACCAGAGATCCAGTGGAAATTCAGAAGATTATCAATAGTTACTTCGAGAATCTTTACACTCACAGAATAGAAGACACAGAAGAAATGGACACATTCCTCGAAATGTACAAATTACCAAAACTGAACCAAGAAGATATAACAACTCTCAATAAGCCAATAACAGCCAATGAAATACAATACATAATAAACAGCCTACTGACAAAGAAAAGTCCAGGTCCTGATGGATGCACAGCTGAATTCTACAAGAAATTTATAGAAGATATAACCCTTACACTCCTCAAACTCTTCAAGGAAATTTAAAGGAAGCTGTCCTCCAAAATTGTTTCTGGAGGCAAGTATTATACTGATTCCAAAACCAGGGAAAGACACAACTAAAAAGAAGAACTACAGGCCACTCTCACTCATGAACTCATGCAAAAACACTCAATAAAATCCTAGCAAATAAAATACAGCAAATCATCAAGAAGATCACACAACATGACCAGGAAGGATTCATCCTAGAGATGAAAGGATGGCTCAATATTTGAAAACCTATAAATGTAATACACTATATAATAGACTGAAATCTACAAACCACAGGATCATCTCAATTGATGCAGAGAAAGCTTTTGACAAAGTCCAACACTCATTCATGTTCAAAGTCATACAGAAAATTGCAATAGAAGGCCTCTACTTCAATTTGATAAGAGTCATCTATGACAACCCAACACCTAGTATAATTCTAAATGGGGAAAAACTGAAACCTTTTACTCTTAAATCAGGTACAAGACAAGGATACCCTCTGTCACCCCTCCTATTCAATATAGTCTTGGAATCATTACCAACAGCCATTAGAAAAGAGAGAGAAATAAAGGGAATAAGAATAGGTAAAGAAGTTAAAGTATCACTATTTGCAAATGACATGATACTTTACTTGGAAGACCACAAAAATTCCACCAAGAAACTACTAGAACTGATACAGAAATTCAGTAGCATAGCAGGGTACAAAGTCAATACTCAAAAGTCGATAGCATTCCTCTACGCAGATAACAAGCACACTGAAAGGGAAACAATACTTTTTACAATACTACCATGGAAAATGAAATACCTTGGAATTCACTTAACCAAGGAAGTCAAAGATATTTTCAGAGAAAATTACAACACCCTAAGAAAAGAGATTATAGAGGATTTCAGAAGATGGAAAGATATTCCATGCTTCTGGATAGAAAGAACCAACATCGTGAAGATGGCCATACTCCCAAAATTGTTGTACAGATTTAATGCAATCCCAAGCAAACTGCCACCAACATACCTCCCAGACCTAGACAAATCATTCCTAATATTTATTTGGAATCACAAACAACCTAGAGTAGCAAAGGCTATCTTGGCAAATAAAGACAAGGCAGGAGGCATCACAATTCCTGACTTGAAAGTATACTACAAAGCCACTGTGATAAAATCAACATGGGATTGGCAACAAAATAGACCTGAGTATCAATGGAATAGATTAGTAGAGGCAGAGGCATGTACAATCACACTCAGCCATCAGATCTTCAACAAAGGGGCCAAGCATACTCACTGCAAGAAAGATAGCCTCTTTAACAAATGGTGCTGGAAAACATGGCTTTCTACATGCCAAAAACTAAAACTTGATCCAGCTTTATCACCATGCACTAAGCTAAAGTCAAAATGGATTAAAGATCTAAACATTAAAGCAGAAACACTCAATTTCCTAGAAGAGAAAGTAAAAGGAACTCTTGAAGACATAGGGGTAGGTAAAGAGTTCATGAACAAACATATATTTGCACTGGAAACACTTGAAATAATCAACAACTGGGGTCAACTCTTCTTGAGGAGTTGCTGCACATCAAAAGAAATTCTCAACAGAGTGAAAAGACAACCCACAAATTTTGAAAAAATCCTAACTAATAAGCAATCAGACAAAGGTCTGCTGTCTAGAATATATAAAGAACTA
Organism: Ctenomys sociabilis; assembly: GCA_004027165.1. Lineage (NCBI taxonomy): Eukaryota > Metazoa > Chordata > Mammalia > Rodentia > Ctenomyidae > Ctenomys > Ctenomys sociabilis. The sequence goes on along the minus strand of PVKA01040390.1, from coordinate 16,532 downwards.
AGATATAACAGGGTCCTCAGATTTAAAAACCCAGTTCAGAAATGGGCATCTGAGATGGATACACACTTCTCAGAGGATGAAATTAAAGAGCATAAATATATGAAAAAGATGCTCCACATTACTATCCATCTGTGAAATGCAAAACAAAACAACACTGAGATACCATCTCACTCCAGAAAGAATGGCTATCATAAAGAAATCAAAGAGGTTGTGGGGAAAAGGGAACCCTTCTCCACTGCTGGTGGGAATGTAGACTGGTACAACCATTGTGGAGATCAGTGTGGAGACTCCTCAAAAGAGTAGGACTGGAAATACCTTTCAAGCCGTTGCTCCCCCTACTGGGAATTTTTCCACAAGAACTGAAAACATTATATCATAGTGATATATGCGTACCTATGTTTATAGCTGCACAATTTTTGATAGTTATATCTTGGAAACAATGAAGATGTCTGTCATATGAGGAATGGTTGAAAAATATGTGGTATTTCTATATAATGGAGTATTACTCAGCTATAAAGAATGATAAACTTGAAGCATTTATATTGAAGTGGATTCCACTTGAACATATTCTCATAAGTGTAATAAACCAGACACACATGCACAAATATCCTATAGTCTCCCTAGTATAAGAAGTCAAAAGAAGAAATACAAGTAGAAATGTAAAACAACTAAAAATAATTGAGTCAGATAGTTAGGGCAAACTGAACAGCATATCCTTCAGGGTACTAATCAGCTTTTCTTCTGGATGGTTAACAATCTATGTTCACAGATTAAAATTGGAGAAATAGAAGAGCCACAAGGCCAGCCAACATTTTGGCCCTAGCCTTTCAAGGTCAACGAAGACTCACAACATAGGAGAACTGTACTGTAACATCATGAAACTCAGCTGTGCCCAAAAGTTTCTGATCAAAGAGATTATGGAGCCACAGAGGAAAAAGATTCATGATCTATAGTGTGCCTGGTCAGATTCACATGGAGAGAAAACTTTCTCTCAGGCTCTCACAGAGTGCAAACTGGTCAAGCATTGGCCATGACTCATCCACATGATGACACAGACAAAGGGTCTACAGAGTAAGGTACAGGATTACAAGATAAACCCTGAGGGGACTTCACTGACCTCAACAAAAGCAAAAGCTACATCTTTTGATATACATGGCTTCATCTGTCTTGGTCTTAACCATCCAGCAGATAAGTATAAAAATGTGGTATATAATGTGGGACCATAATAATAAGTTGAGCTGTAAATGGCTACAATCAACAACTTCTTCAGATAACTCACTATTTTGTGCAATGCTGGACTGTGTTGGATTGTGTTGCCGAGTGCAGGCACCTACTTTGGTTTAATGACAATGTAGTGCTCATCTTTGACATGTCTTGACAAAAAAAAGGGTATACAAAGGATTAATCATGATATGTGAGTATAAACAGTACAGTTAGGACAAATATGCCGTGCTTCTGCATAATTCTATAAGAAGCAAGATTTGCACTAATAGTAGTTAGCTTCTAGTACTATGGACAACCACAAGGAAGATAGCAAGGTAGAAAGTATTAATTATTGAATCTGTGATATAATTCAACTATAAAAAATAAGATAAGTGTATAACTACACTCTCTTAATTCACTAATTAGAGACATCTGCTATAATAATGTCTGTAAGTATAATATCATGTATGCGCCTTGTACTATACCAAAACATTATAAAAACAGTTTGAAATGTATTAATTTATTGAATCAGTCCTATTAATTTGTCTTGAAACTGTCTCATTGCTATTTGCTCTTCAATTAAAATAAATAAATAAGAATACTACTCCATTTTATTTTTTTAAAGCATGTTTTCTTTCTTCATTGATTGATGTGCATTTGCACTGTTTCTAACATTTAGCTATTATGAACTGCGCTGCTATAAAAATTCGTGTCCATATATTTCTGTGGGTATAATGCTTTTTATTCTTTCAAGAAAATACCAAGAAGGAGAATAGCTGGGTTCAATGAAACCTCTACTTTCACTTTTTTGAGGACTGTCCACACTGATTTCTGCAAGGATTGCACTGGTCCACACTCGCATAAACAGAGGAAAGGAGGGCTAGAGAGATAGCTCAGCAATCTCAAGGCCTGCCTGACAAGTGCAAGTACTTGGGTCCAATCCCCAGTACCACAAACCTTGCTAATCCTGGAACACCAGGTATCCCAAGCTGGCCCCAAAACTTGGCATGGAAGTGTACATCTGTAATCCTAGAACTGGGAAGGCTGAGACAGGAACATCACTATGAGTCTGATCTGCACAGGGTGACTCTGTACCAAATAAATAAACTAAAAATTTTTTAAAATAGTTCTAAAACAGTGGAGAAGGATTCCTTTTCCTCCACAATGCTGTCAACATTTGTTACTGGCTGATTTTTTTTTTTTAAAAACAGCCATTCTTTCTGGAGATGAAATATACCTCAGCATTATATTAATTTGTGTCTCTCAAATGACCAAGGATTTTGAACATTTTTTCATATGTTTATTTACCATTTCTACTTTTTCATCTGAGAGGTATGCATTCATTTCAGAGGACCATGTTTGGATTGGGTCTTTAAATTGGAGGAATTTTTTTAAGTTCCTTATATACTCTTAAAAAGTAGTCTTTTGTCTGAAGAATGGCTGGCAAGAAAGTTTTTGTTCTCCGTGGCTTACCTCTTGCCTCTGTGGTTTCTCTTGCAATGCAAAAGCTTTTATTATTTATTTATTTATTTATTTTGTATTTAGGACAGGGAGTACAGGGTTACACAGGGTCTCACTGTGTCAATCAGACTCACAGTGATTCTCCTGTTTACAGCTCCCAAGTGCTGGGATTACAGGTGCTCACCTCCATGCCCCGTCTCAATTGTCATCTCAGTGTGCCCCAGGGGCAGAACTGGCACTGCAGGCCCGGCCTAGGGAGCAAACCCAAAAGCTTCTTAATAAGATTTAAAAAAAACAGATATCAATTCTTTTGATAGTTCCTATGTGATTCAGGTTTTGTTCATAAAGCATTTGCCTACATAGTAATTTTATAGCATAATTTCAAGTTACAGATTCTGATGTTCCCTGCCTTGCTTTTGTTGTCCAAAAATTGTTTTGTTCTTCTAGTTCTCCTCACATTCCAAATGAATTTTAGGATTATTTTCTCTAATCCTGTGAGATATGCTGTGGAATTTTAATTGGAATTGCATAAAATGTGTATAATAATTTTGGAATTATGGCCACTTTCCTTGTATTGGCTCTTCCTATCTAAGAACAGGAGCTCTTTCCAATATCCTTTCCAAACTCCTTTTTCAGAGTACTGTAACTTTCAGTGCAAAGAAATGTCTCTTACCTCCTTCATCAGGAGGTCCTTCAGAACATTTTGCAGTGCTGTTCTGGTGGGCATGAATTTCCTCATGCTTTGTCATGGAGCTATCTTATCTCTCCATCAAATTTGAAAAATAGTTTTGCTGAGTACATCAATCTGGGATAGAAGCTGTTTTCTTTTAGGGCTTGAAATACTTCACTTCAAGCTCTCTTTGACTTGAAGTTTTGTGTTGAGAAGTCTGTATGATTCTGGTGGGCTTTCTTTTATAAGTGATATTTTTCTTTTCTCTAACATCTTTTAATATTTTGTTCTTGTGTTGAATTTCTGGAACTTTGATTGTTGTATGCCTTGATGCAGACTTTCCTGATCAGGGCTAATTGAAGTTCTAGATGCCTCACTTAATTGTATATCAAACTGTCCCTGGTTAGGAAATTTTCTTCCATTACTTTTATGAACAGGTTTTTCTATGGCATTTGTACTGTCTATGGTTTTTTTCATTGATTCTCATCAATCTCATGTTATCATTTTTTGTATCATCTAGAGCTATTGAGCTGAATTTTTATCATTCCTTTCTATTTTTAGGAAAACTTTTTTCATGATCATTAAGTGCAGTGTTGTCTCCTACATCTGATAGTCTATTCTCATATTGACTCATTCTGCTGTATACACTTCCAATTGAATTTTTTTTTTAATTTTAGGTAAAGGTCTACAGGGTACTCAGGGTCTTACTACTAGATCAGACTTTAATGATCCAACTCTTTACAGCTGGATCAATCCCAAAAGCTGGAATTGCAAGAGTGTACCACCACACCCAGTCTCAGTTGTTCTCAGCATGCCCCAGGGGTAGAGCTGGCACAGTAGACCCAGGGATCAAACCCCTGGTCCCTGAGCTTGCTTGCAGGTGGTTTAATCTGCTAAACTGGCCCCAATGGAATTTTCAATCCCCATATCTATTTGGTTATGTTTCATGGATTCCACTTCTTTCTCATTTGGGATATTCTTGGTTTCCATCATTTTCCTAAGTGCCTCTACTTTTTCAATCTGTATCTGCTCTAGAGTCATCATGTCTGTCTTTTATTGTGGTCATCATCCCTGTATTTATCTGGAAAATTATTTCTAATTTGATTTTTCCGACATCTTCATTCGTCTGCTTTGTGACTTTTACTCTTACCACTTCAAAGTCCAGCTGAGTGGCTTTCAGTTTGTTCCACCTAATTGCCCCTTCAGTTTGCCTTTATTGAGCTGAAAGTTTGGGGTTGCATCTTGTTGAAGTGTTTTTTCATTTTCTAGTATTCATTTTTGTTTAATTCCTGGATTGATACTTGTTAATTGCTTAAGCCAAGTAGCTTTGTTGCTAATATTTAAGATCTTTAGGAAATGGCTAATTCTTAGAAGTGTCTTCCAGGTATAGCTGCCTTTTGGGTTTTCAGTCTGTTGCAAGATCCTACCTCTTCAATTTATCAGAGTTGAGAAGTTGCTACCCACTTTAACCAGCCCCTGGTTTTTTTGCACTGGATTATTGCATTATTGATAGCTTTTAGAAAAATTCAGTCTTTCTATATCAAGAGGAACAAACTGATTGGTATAGTTATGTCACCTTGGCTAAAGAAGTATAATCAGCAATCACAATGGCATCAAACATAGTCTAGAAAATGAAAAGTGTGGTAACTATTAATTCACCACCTTTAATCATATGAGGCAGATTTGTGGTTAGATAATATAATCTAAAATGAACCAGAAATTATACAGAGTTCGTAAACCCTCAATAAGGTGACACTACTTTAAGGAAGAAAACTTAAAAGATATCAGGGAAACAGATAGATAAATTGAAGAAGAGGAAGAGATTAGAAGAAAGGCTGAGGGATAAAGGACTATTATACAAACTTTGAAAAACTGGTGAAGACAGGAGGAAAAGAGAAAATCAAGAAATAAAAAGAATGCTAGGTGAAGCCTGGGAGATGGCTCAGTAGAATAAGCACTTGCCTGGCAAGTGCAAGGGCCTGCATTCAATCTCTACTTCTGTCAAAGAAAGAAAGAAAGAAAGAAAGAAAGAAAGAAAGAAAGAAAGAAAGAAAGAAAGAAAGAAAGAAAGAAAAAAGAAAGAAAGAAAGAAAGAAAGAAAGAAAGAAAGAAAGAAAGAAAGAAAGAAAGAAAGAAAGAAAGAAAGAAAGAAAGAGATTGAAAAAAAAACAAGCCTGCCATGCTAGCCCCGCCCCAGGGCATGGTTAGACACCAACTGATACTGGGTGTAGTGGCACGTGCCTGCAATCCCAGCTTTTGGAAGGGTGTAAACAGGTGGATCACTACGAGTCCAATCTAGTAGTGAGACCGTGAACACCCTGTAGACCCTTCCCTAAAAAATACAATAAATAAATAAATACAAGAACAGAACAGAACAATAACAATAACAATGAAAAAAACTAGAAGTCATATTTGCGCTCATATGAAAATAAGACCAACTATCAAAAAAAATGACAAAAATAAGAAAAGGAAGAACAGAAGAAAGAAGAAAAGAAAAAAATGTCCACTTCAAGGCATGTCTCTGCTGTCTGCTGTCACTATTAGTCAATGTGGGCAGAGAGTTTTGATCCGATTTGTTTAATCCTGGCAAGCCAGCTGCAGCTTTATAGCAGGATAGTGCATAATCCCAGCAAGCTGCACCTTCAGTTCCACTGAAATTCAGGCCAGTTTCTAGCTGTAAGGCTGGAACCTGATTTCTTCAGCCTGCAACACTCCATGTGTCTCCTACTACCTTGAACTCAGGACCCTGGCAGCTTTAACTCAGTTTCCTGACCACCTGCAAACTTGAACTCATCAGCATCACCCTGATACTGAGAGCTGCTAGGTAAAGCCAGCCTACAGCTGTTCTGAGTTCTGCACTCATATGGCCCTCTCCAAGATGGCTACTGGCCAATCCCCCTCTCTTGGGGTGTATCTGAGCCTTAATAACTCACCAGCCACTGCAGCCCACTACGTGCATTGCTCTACTCCACCGGTACATTTCCCTGTGAAGGCCTGTAGGGTCACCAGTTATTACTGCACATTGCAGGTTCAAGGCAACCCTCCATGCAGTGAGTCTAGGCTCAGGGAAACAGCACCTTCTGCAGACTCCTTCTTCATGGAAGTCTTTTTCCTCACTCTCACTGTAGGCTTCAATTCTCCTTTTGGATCTTTCTTGGGTCCTGGGGATGCACTGTCCTCCTTTTCTTCCTCATGTTTCTATGTTCTAGAATCTGGACATTAAATCTCAGAGAGGCCTTTTGCTGCTCACCACTTGGTCATCTTCCTGGAAGCCCACCATTGCCTTGTAACCATGCCGCACACCCCACTATTGCCTAATTATTGAATGCTACAGGGAATGCAGCAAAATGACACACTCTGAAGCAGCACCGATGTTCCATGTTTTGAGGTCTGTTGGCTTTGGATGTTCACACAAGGGGCAGGGACTTTACAAGCCTGGCTTTGTCAAAATTAGTCAGCAGCTAATCTTAGATAAACAAGCATCTCTTGTGAAAGTGCATTTTCATTTACAAATCTTCCCTTTGGAAATTCTTTTTCCCCATAAAATTTTCTAGTGCCAGGATAACTTTGAATAAATCTACCTTAAAGAGATAAAGCTAGAAATTCACTGAGTCTTCACAAAAGAGCACTGATGTAAATATCTATCCACAAGATAGAAAAAAATTTGTTTTCACCAGAACTCATTTTATGTTCGTTAAGGAATGGGAGGAATAGTCCTTGAATAAGAACATTGTCTTGACTGAGAAAAAAAAGGTGAAGGAGGAATATCAGGGGAGTTAGGAGAGAGATAAGAGAGAATCAGAGTTCAATGTAGAAACAGAAAGAGGAAAAATGTTTTATTTCTTTGGATAGATGAGTAATCGAAAAAATTTTAATATAATTTGCTGAATGATATACTGTTAAACATCCCTGGGCTTTCTCCTTAAGAAAATGTAGTAAAGATCCACCTGATTTTCTAGTATTCTGAAGTTAAATTTTTGTGGTTTGTGGTGGTGAATGAAAGTGACAGAAGGTTGTTCTTACCAGTATGTTTTGTGTGTCACCTGACAGGGACAGGTCTCAGATGACTCATCTATGTTTTAGATATGCAAGTTTTCTTCTAGGAAATAATTTTGAATTGACTAGGTGTTCACCAAAGTTCACATACTGACATATGCTGATATAGTACTATTAACCTTGACCCTGGGTCCTCTCCTCAATCCACCCCACTCCAGATCTGAATTTCACTTGTGAAGTCTAGTGTCTCTATTTTGCTTTCCTGACACCTGTCCACAACCATGATCCCTATTTTTCCTCTTCTTCTTAGCATAAATTCTGCTATAGTTTCCACTCTAGAGACACTCCTACAGAATTGCCATACCTACCTAATTGACAGTATTTGGCTCCCTAATTTTAGCCTGGCCTGGGCAGCTCTAGTCAATTTATATAGGCAAAAGAGGATCTCTCTGCTTATTCATCTTACCTGGATGGGTTGTGATGGCAATCACAGAAGGCTCTGAGTTGAGGTTCCTATATGCTGAATTTATAATTCCTTTTTCAGTAATTTTATTGAGAAAGAAGTAGCAATGAGATAGTTTCAAAACAGGTTAGTAGGACAGTTACAATAATTAATACGCTGCATGGTGTCTTTGTAGTAGTTATTCATAGTACAAGATGCAGACATGATATCTTGTCTAAACACCCTTACTTCAAAACTTTCTTCTCATTGATGAATGTATAATTCTTAACACAAAAATCAAAGGGTGGGTTAGTAGCTACCATTATAAAGGAAGCAACCTGCTCATACCATAGCTTCTCCAAAATCTAAGCTCATGTTCTCCCTAATACTATTTACTCATTCATTCTTTTTTGTTGCTAATTTTTCAAGCAATGTACTGTAGAAATGAGAAAATAACTCTAGAGTTTCTCTGCCTGGATATCTTTTGCAAATTTGGCAATTACCCAAGTGCTCTAAATCTTAATTATCGCCTCTCCACAATGTGGATAGTACGCACAACTTGAAATCATTTCAAATCAATTGAGATGATCCATGCAAAGTATTTAGCATAGTGCCTGAAACAATAAGTGGTATATATATATATATATATATATATATATATATATATATATATATATATATATATATCTGTTATCAGTAATTTTGGTAAATCCTTCAAGATGACTTGGTGGAAAGCAGTCGAAGGCAGAAGGTAAAATATATAATGTGTTAAAAGAACAACACAGTTCAGTTTGGTGGTTATGAGTAATGTGTGCTTTGGAGGAGTGGCAAGTAGAAGATTGAAAAAATAAGCAGAGTCCAGACTGTGAAACATTTTATAAACCATATGAATAATGTTGACCTTTTGACAAAAGGTAAGAAGAAACAATCAAGTTATTTAAATAAAGAGACAACACTTAGATGGACTATTATGGAAGCAGAGCATGGAAGGTCCAAACACACAAATCGAGAAGTAGAATTATCAGTAGGAATGGGCTCGGCAATCTTTCATTTTCAATGATCTCATACACAGCTCAGACTTGTCACGAACCTCCTGTTTTCAGCCTTCTCAGCGCTGGGATAACAGGTGTGTGTCATCACACCCAGTACAATGGCCACCTCAGTGCCCCCAGATCAAACTCCGGTCCCTATGCTTGCCTATGCAAGTGCTTAGGATGCAGAGCTATTTCACTGGCCTGGGTCCAACAATCTTAACATGAAAAATCCAAAGTAGTGCTAAATACTGAGAAATGCAGTGAAAAATAAATGGATTCCAAGGCTGTTTCTAAGGTAAGATTAACATAGTAAAATGATCAATAAAACTTAAGCGACAAGAGAGGACTCTCTACTGATTCTGGCTAGAATGAAGAAAAGCAAGAAAAAGGCAGGCTAGATTTTGTTGGTCAAAAGAGCAGCAGATGCACACAAGGCATGCACAGAGTGTTGAACAGGCAGTTGGAAAATTGAGTCTGGAGTTCATTGCAAAACTCTGAGTTAGAGATATAAATTTCAAAGTCATCAGAGAATAGTGAGCAGTGAAAGCTCTGGGAACAGTTCCAGAAAGGGGAGTTGAACATGCTATCTTCTTGGTCTATTGCATTACTTTCTCTGGTATTCACTCTTTTGAAATTATGTGAAGCATAATCTATGTCACATGGTCTTGAAAATATTGTCTTCAAGCCATCTTAGAATCATTCAACTTTCACCATGCTTTTATTGCACAAAACACAGCTACGGTTAAGTCATCCCATTGTCTAATGCAGAGGAAGTGACTTGGAGCACTGATTTCATCAATAGAAAAATACTCTTTGGACTTTTAGAATTTCATTAGCTCTTGACCAAAACCATTAGGAACAATTTGCCTCAACTTTAGTTAGCCACAAAACTTTGTAGAGCTAAATTCCCCATTTTTTTACAAAACGAGAATGATGCCATATTCAGAAAGTATCCACGTACAGATTGACCAAAATATCCATTATTTTATTACAGAAATCAAGATCCCACCATCTCTCCACCCTTTCTACTTTGCTTTCTCCCAAGTTATCATTCATTCTCCATAAAGGAAAGAGCTTATTCTTGACAAGTGATTCAAAGCCATTTATCTTGTCCTAGGACCATCATGCTTTACATAAATCTTTCTGAATGAAAGGACTTTTGATGAAAAAATTTCACTCAAATTCTCTTTATGTTAGTCCTAGTTACAACTCCAACATCATAGGCCAGTTATTTGAAGCAAATGAATGACCAAACACTATCACTTTTTACAATAGTCCACAAGTTATTTCTTTTTATTGAATATAAAGAATTCATGCACAGGAACATGAACAGAGACGCATTGCGCCTTGTCACTAGCAAGCTGCACAGTCAGCAACATGAGGGTAAGGATGTCTGCAAGCAGTGATAGATCACACTGACCAGTGTGTGTTGGGAGTCTCCTTACTGCTCATTTTTCACATCTTGCTAAAAATAGAAACTAGTTACAAGCCACCAAGTGATTATGTAATTTAAATTTAGAAACCTGGGATTCACATCCAACCTCTAACCTTGCAAAAATCAATCAAATTTTCCAAGAGCTGATTATCCCTAAATGTTAAAAATAGTTATTACCCTCACATCTTTTTTAAAGCTTCTCTGGAATAATATGGTGACAAGTATAAACTTACCCCAGTATTAATACTAGATCTGAGAAAGAGTTTAGGATATAAGTAAAATTATGATCTGCTTCTGCCAAGTGTGGAGTCTTTTCTCTAATGATGTAGGATGGTACAACTATCTTGGCCATAAATGCTGGACCCTAACTGCTGGATCAGTTGGAGAGCACATTATGACCTATCTTCATAATTAACTAGAAAAGGTAACTAGAAAATTCACAGCTTTTAAGTAGTTGCTAATCTAATTGTGATTATTTTCAAGAATTCCATATGATACCACACCTTTACCAAATGTGGTAAACCTAGAATAATCTTCACATATCTGCTTAGGAGAAAAACTCTTATTTTAATTTCTTACACTCGTATAACTTGAGACAAAAAATATACAGCCTCTTTCAGACTTAGTAAAATTTTAGGTAGAGACTTAACTATCTGTCTTGTAACAATATGCCTGACCAATATTTCTTGAGTAATTTTCAAGCCTATGTCTATTCCTTATAAAAGTTGTCAAGGGAAAATTCCAAAGTAGCTCCACTGAATACAAAGAATAAAAGAGAGCAAGCTGTGCAAATAAATGAGTTTGCAAAAGGTCAAAGGATATTTAAAGGAGATTGCCAAGGTGTATGGTATAGATTCTAAGGAGAAAGCATACTGCATTAGTATTTCAGAGTTTGGTTCCATAGTCCACTCTGTGTCATTCTTCTTATACATTATAATAAAATAAGCACACAGTTATCAGGTACTCACCAATGGGGAATTGTTTTCTGGGGCCCACATGATATTCACATCACAGCTTGCTGCTGGTAACAAAGAAAGATTAATGCACCTGGTCCCACAGAGCCAATGGAAGAGACCTGAGGTTGCACCTTTTTCATGACCAAATCCTCTCCAGCCAGCCATGGACTCACTGGAACCATCTGGGATGAAGCTGCAGACTTTGCCATCCTGGGCCATTGATCCGGGCATGATGTTTAATTAGTGCACACAAAGTTGATGTGCAAGGCTTGGCAGCGCATGCCCTCACCCTTGTTGGGTTCATCGCCTCATTAGAAAAGCCCTGGATAGCTGACCAGCCAGACAAAACTAACAAGCACATTTTTCACCATCCACAGTGGCAGGAACTAACATTTTTATAAAGATTTAAGATTTACAGAATGCCTTCCTATTCACAATGTGCTATTTGCTGTGAACCAGAAGGAATATCAGACCGTGGGTTAGAACATTTCAAGTCCATGTTCCAATTCCGCCATTAAGTGACACTGAGGACAGTATTCCGTTCTCCCTATGCCTCCATCCTCTATGAAATGCAAGTAGTACTTTTCACAGAAAGTTGTCTGGAATAACTAAAACAGTCTATGTAAAAACAATCTCCCCTCGGAAGGTCCTCAGAGATTATTGTTGTGACCTCGTCTGTTCCCTTCAAGCTTCTTCATCTATTTAATTTGATAAACAAAATGGTCTTCTGTATATCTGGAGAAATGGTGGCCCACTTAGATGCTCTAAGTAGACTGGATAGCCAATGACTGTAGAAAATAATTAGGAAGGTCACACTTGGAGTGCAGCAGAAAAGCTGGAATGGAGACACTGTCCAGTAGGTTGACAGGTTTTCAGACAAGATCTCATTGGAATCCAGAGTCCTTAAAAATTATTTTCTAGCCAACATTTTTTTTTTTAGTACTGTGGACTGAACCAAGATTCTTCACACTAAGCTACAACCCCAGCTCATTTTCATGTTTTATTTTGAGACAGGACCTCACTAAGTCACTATGTTGCCCAGGCTGGGATTGAATTTATAGCCCTCCTACCTCTTTCTCTTACAGCCCTGAGATCATAGACATGCACTAGCATACCCTGCTTTAGCACAATTCTTGTTAGGAGCCGAGCCGACATGGTTATACTGTCTGTGTAACCAAAGAAAATACTTTGAACAAAATTCAGAAAAATGTTAAAGCTGATTCTAGAATAGAGATCTTGTCTCTTGCATCTTTTCTTTTGTCTAGTTTTGTTTCAAAACTCCAAGACCAAGTCTTGAGCTCCCTCAAGAAAAGGGGGTTGGGGCTCCCACACGAACTGTATTTGAAGAAAAGCAGTGATTACCTCTCCTATCGTTCACAGTCAAATAAATATTTACTAAGTAAGGACACACAGAATACATTAAAATTAATGCTTCACACAGCTTTGGAAATGTCTGTCATATCTGTCAATGTTTCCATAGCTCCATGACTGTGAATGACTCTGCTGTCTCTCAGTGAGAACTGCCGTTTTCCTGATGGTGCTCAGCGGGAGACTAGGCCTGATTACACACTCAGAGCCGGAGGACGGGCAGCTAAGCATACAACAGCTCAAGGGAAAGAAGGAGAGATTGTAAAGTTAGTGTTCGGTGAGGTCTGTGGCCACTCTATAACATTTTTAAAGAACAATTTATAAGGCATTTCGAATAAAGCAAAGAAGCTGCACCTAATAAGGACCTGTGTGTTTATAGACTATTAACAAAAGAAAACTGAAGGAAATTGACAATCATCTTTCCTTGGTTAAATAGCCTATGCAGAGTTATGTCTTCTGTGTGTCAAGTTGTCACCAGCCCTTAAGGGTTTAAGAAGAAAGAGTTTGCACTTAAAGGATATTGATGGGTGTATTTCTCCAAGTGTCATTCACTCAATTCCGGTGCAGTGTGGAGAAATTTAGACTGGGATAATTTTATTTTGTTGCCCTTCCCTCCTCTCAGAATGCTGCCAATTCCTGAAATTAATCTGGCTGCCAAAAGGACAGCGTCCAGTTTCATTAATGGTATATTTATGATCCCTTTAAAAGGCCTGTGATCTATTCCTTTCTAGAAAACACACATATCCATTGAGAAAGTCAGATTTTTTCAGCTGTTTCTCTTTCTGTTGGTATTTCAGGTTTACTGGAGCTCCAGTCACCAGAAGATGGAAGAAAATTTGACCAGCTATTTTGGGATAGTGAAAGAAACAGATCCGGGCAGATAGAGAAATGGGGAAAGGAAGAGGGGAAATGGAAAACAGCAAACAGAGAGGTATGTGTTCCACAGTTGACTACATTTTCCCAAGTATTCAGAAATAAATTAGTGACATTCCTGAATGTGCTGGAATGTCTTGTTTCATTCCAGCTGTGTTTTCTCTGTGAGTCATATATCAGAGTCCCATCACTTCAGTTCTGATGTGCAGGCAGCCTGCTTTAGCATCACAACTGGCTTAGTGCATTTTTGTTGTTGTTTTCTTCTTTTTTTTTGAGGAACTGGCGAGGGAACCCAGGCCCTAGTGCATGCCAGGCAAGTGCTTATTTTACTTAAGCTCTCTCCTCAGCCACAAACTCATACTTCCAGGTTGGAGGTATGGCTAGTGATAAAGTTCTTGACAACTGTCATGAAGTTCTGGGTTCCACTGATGTGTTTACCCATGGATGTCCTTTTCCGTGAGATGTCATTCATATCATAAGATGAGATAGAAAAGTCAGAGAGGCTCTATATTTAGTTCTGTTTTTTTTAATACTGACCCTTGCATACGCTAAGCCAGTGCTTCACCACTGAACCACTTCCATTTCTAATGCCTTTCCACTTTATCTGGAGATTTAGAATGTGTTCATTATTTCAGTATAAATCAAAAAAAAAAAAAATTCTTGCATTATAATAGCAGCCTGAAAAATTAACAGGTCTTAGTTTGAGTTTTCCAGAAGAACATGAGAGGAGAATTCCTGTGTGGGTGATTTATTAAACAAGTATTCTCTGGCAAGTACGGAACTCAGAACAAGCAAAAGGAAATAAAACCAGTACAGGGTAATGCCAGATGAAGTTACAGCTCTACACTGACCCTGGGAGAACCTCTGGAAAGTAGACAACCCTGCCACTTGGGCTACTTCGAGGAAAGAAAGTTGGGATTTCATATTCTTGCACCAGGAAAACACTGGCTCCAGGGCAACCTTGAAAGATATAAACTACCAAGTCCATTGACTCATGGGAGGTCTCAGCAAAGGCTACCCAAATGCTCAAAAATACTCCTCTCCAGAAGGGCACTGGTTGAAACTGTGAGGAAGAAAACATCCAGACACAGGCATCCAAGGGAAGCTGTGTGGGGCACTAAGTGCATCCACTATTCATCAAATAATGCTTTGGCTTCTACAATGTGCCAGGTTCTGGGCCACGTGTTGAACTTTAAAAAATGAATAGGAAATTGTTTCCTGAACATATTTGAACACACACATAAAAATCTTAGAAAACTGTTATAAAAACATACCCAGAAATAAAAAAAAGTCATAGCAGAAAAACAAAAACACTAAAACTCTCCATACCCAAAAAATCAGATAAATGTATAAAGAAGTTATTCAAAGATCACATGTTTGGCATTTTAGAAGATAAAAGTTCTGTGGAACCACTAATGAATAAGCTCAAAGCAGCCAAGGGAGGGTTTCATGTAGGACAGCAGGGAGAACATGATCTCAAACAGCAGACACTTGAAGAGCAGAACTCAAAATCACTGTGAGAAGGCGAGTTTCTGCAGACTCAGCCCAGCAGAGCTCTGCTCATACCTTACATTATTGTTGTCTTGTTTTTCTGAGACAATCATTAAATATTCACCCAGAAAACATTTACCAACTACCTGATATGTTCCAAGAACAGCTACAAGCACTGGGGAAAAGTGTAGCTTTAGCTCCCAGAGAGGCTTGCATCCCATGTCCTTCCTTCTCTCTCCCACATCCTGGGAATTCAGAATCTCCATCTGAAAAATAAATTTTACAGTCTTAACACCTGTATACACCCCAAGATAATGTAGTGGGGTGAGCTTCAAACAATTAAGATCTCAGAAGCTCCCAGTAGGAAAAATAAGGCAATTTTTTTTTTGTTCTGCCACAAACTTAGCTCTTAGAATGAATGGCTATTATTCCCAGTGCAACCTCTAACTCAGTGATGGAGAATCTTTGGAAGCTTGCAGTGATACAAACAGCCCCCTGGGGCACATGTGCGATGGGTTCACCACCACTGATCTAGACTGTCTTAATCCATGTGTCAAAAAAAAGAAGAGGACAAATCGTAAGGTCCTTGTAAGAGCTTATAGAAAACCAAATAAAACCATGTATAAGAAAGCATTGAAAGGATAGGGACACTTGGGCCCAGCTGTGAGCATAACAGTGGATCAAAAACAAGGAAAGTTCAGGAAAAGCACGTCCTAGGTAACTCTTACCTCATATGATCTGCACCAGCCCACCAAAGAAGGTGCCCACTCCTAGCTGCTCCAAACCTTGCCCAGACTTTCACATCCCGCCAATTCTTAATGAAGTAGATTCGCCTCTTGTCTTAATTCTAACAATTTTTGTAATTGACACCATTCATTGAGCCCTTCTCAAATCATCTGGTCTGATGTAACTGTCTTTTGTACTTCCAACTGCTATGTGAATTCTTTAATAATAAAAGCTCTTCTTTCTTTGTTTTCAATCCCTCCAAACTGAGAGCAAGGCAACTGAAAGAAGTCAGAACTCATGCTTGCTAGGGCCAGGGATGTAACTCAGTGTCACAACACACCTGCCTGGCAAGAGCAAGGTCCTAAGTTTGATTCCAAGTATCAGAGAGGAGAGAAGAAGAGAGAGAGAGAGAGAGAGAGAGAGAGAGAGAGAGAGAGAGACAGGGAGAGAGAAAGAGAGAGAACTAACTCATGTGTAATAATGGAGGAATATGCCATATCTCAAGTTCCAGGAGTGCTCTTGAAATGGGAAGGACAAAGGAGACTGTGGATATAGGGGACAATTATGTGATGGCAACCATGCTAATGAGTCACCAAGGAGAATATGAGCTGAGGTCAGGATCTGGCTCCTGTGAAAAACCCTAATGAAAGTGTTAATAAAGAACACCAGACCAAGGGACCAGGGACATGGCTCAGTGGAATAAGCACTTCCCTGGCAAGCACAGGGCCTGAGTTCAATCCCTGGTTCCACAAAAGAAAGAACACCAGACCAAAATCAATTCAAGGAGAAAGTCAAGATAACAGCTGCCAGGAACTGAGATAGGGTAGTAAAAACTTACATGTTAGGTCTAGATCATGTTAAACAAACATCTCTCCCA
>PVKA01040388.1:0-18796 GCA_004027165.1 Ctenomys sociabilis | reverse complement strand
GGGAAGGAGAGAGGGAAGGAGGGAGGGAGGAATGGAGGGAAGGAAGGAGGGACGGAGAGAGGGAGGGAGGAAGGAAGGGAAGGAAGGAGGGAAGGGTGGAAGGGAGGATAAAAATCCCAAATTACAAGCCATGGCTGCAACAAAATCACAAGTAATTTTTTCCTTTTCTTCTCCTGCTTCCAACCTTATATAATAATCCATACAATGTTCTCAATTTTTTTGTAAAATAAATTAATAAATGCATAATGTAGCTGCACATACAAAGCAGTATTTATGATCATGTTTTGGGGCTTTGAGCTTAAAATCATAATGCACACATGTTCACACATACATAGATTCTTCGTGTTACATAGGAAGAATATATACCAAATGATCATTAGGCAAGGAAATTGGAATTTCATCATAACACCTTATCAGGATATAGAAATCATGTAGAACTATATACATTTTACAGTTTAAAAGTGAACACCAACATCTTGGTGTTGTAGTCCAGATTCAACAATCAAAATATAAGGCAGAAGTAGAACTAAAATCTGAATTCTGTCCAGGTCTCATTCAAACCTGCCATCCAGATCTTAGTGGCAAAACCACTCTGAACTCAATCTCAGTTGTTCAGAGTGAGTGCTGAGCTAAGCTTGTTAGAATCTGAGAACATGTGCAATCTTTATTTCTTGACCCAACAAGCCAGACTGAGGTCAGATTGCTAATCTTGCTTGCTTGCTCCCCTCAAAAACTGACACGCAATTTAATTCTTTTCAGGAGGATTTAAAACTACTGAGTAACATTACAAAAGTAAATCAACCAAAGTTCAAGTTACTTCTGAAATATCAATCAAATGTTGACAAGTCCCTGCCGCTCAAATTAGAAATTGCTAAGAATTGAGTAGCAGCAGCTGCTAATGCTTTAAATGTAAGTTTCCTTTGCTTTCACTAAAGGGATAGTTTCTATCCTTTTTGTTTCTTTTACTGTTGTGATACCAAACATTGAACCCAACACCAAAAATAAAAGATATTCATGGATATATGTAGAGGTGGAGGAAGAAGAAGAAGAAGAAGAAGAAGAAGAAGAAGAAGAAGAGAGAGAGAGAGAGAGAGAGAGAGAGAGAGAGAGACAGGAGAGAAAATTGAGAAAGTGAAAGTGGAAAGAAAAATTGAGAGAGGAGAGAGAGAGAAGGAGAGAGAGAGACAGACAGAGGCAGACAGACAGACAGACAGACAGACAGACAGACAGACAGACAGATGGAGATTGTTTTTTTTATTTTCCGGTCTCCCTTAATGGTTAAGTTGCCCAGGCTGGGTTCAAATTTGTAATCCTCCTGCCTCAGCCTCCAGAAGCTCTGGAATTATAGACATGCACCACAAGGCATGGTTAATTTTAAAATTAACAGTTAATTTTCTGTGACAGGGAGGTTCTTAACTTCAACTATGTCCTGTTCTATCTATATAAACTATAATTCCTAGAGCAGAAAAAAGATTGTTTTCTCACCTTCTGATACGAATTTAATTATATGTTTACTTTTCAAGAAAAAACTAAGAGGATATCTATGTCTTTCTTTTCAATCGAAATCTAGTTTTTCATTAATTAACTGGCCACTTCTTAATGATAGCAACTTCTGCCCATTGGAAAAGGGATTCTGCACTGGCCAAAACCCACTGCTGCCACCTAGTGCTCCTGGACAAGCATTGCCTCTTGGGATCCCCCTTGTACATCAGACAGATATCCTTTACATTACCCACCAGAGAGAGAGCACTTACTTCAGCATGATCTTCATAATTAATTATTCATGAAATTTTGTCTCTTCTTCTTGACTCTTGTATTTGAATAGTCTGGGCTCCAGACACGGCTCTTCAATATGCTTGGCATTTCAGTTCTTTGAAGGCCTTACACTGATGAATGTTGAAGGCAGTGAGGTAGCTGAAGGCGACCATCCATATTGGTGAGGCTCACTGTAAATGGATGTGTGCTACAGCAACCTGTGGGTGGAAGTTGGGTGTCCGTTCCCATTCTATTCTTATTGATTCTCAACATTCCACGGTTGCCAACACCTGGGCCAAACGTGTCAGAAGAAGCCCCTAGCTGGCCACCGAGTCATTTGCTTTACAAGGAAAAACAAGTCCAAGCCAGAGCCCACTTCTCCGTTCTAGCCCATTTGATCAAAGTGCAACAATTTTCTGACATGAGAAAATTTTGCTGAATATGAACTACCTCCCAAAGAGTCTGAAATGGCCAGATTTAAGTGACTTTAAAGATTCTTTGAGGGCTGGCCAAGTAGCTCAGTGGATTAAAGCACCTGCAAGCAGGTTCAGGGGCCAGGGGCTCAATCCCATGGTTTGCTGTGTCTGCCCCACCCCTGGGGTGCACTAAGATTTTGATTGAGACTGGACATGGTAACGTGTGTCTGTAATCCCAGATCTTGGAAGGCTGAACACAGGTGAATCACTATGAGTCTGATGTAGTAGTGAGACTCTATAGACCCTATCCTAGAAAAATTATATATGTATATATATTCTTTAGCTTTATGTCACTGAATTAGCTACTTTATTCTTTGCAGAAACATAATACCCTTACCCACAACTTTAAGGAGAAAGAATTTTTTTTTTCGGTACTGGGGATTGAACTCAGGACCCTGCATTTGCCAGGCAAGCACTTATTCTACTGAGCTATCTCGCTGGCCCCGATAAAGGTTTACATCGAAGCACAAGTCATAGAGGCTGCATTCGGTCCACAGTCAGCTGGCTCCATGGCAGGAGGCAAAGCAGTGGGGAAGGGAGGAGCTGAAAGAGCTCATGGTGTGACGCCCCCGCCTAGAGCAGTCCCATCAAGAGATCCCTCTGGGCCACGCCTCCAGACCCACCTGGCTGAAGAGGCTCCTCCTCCATGGGTCACACTTAGCCACGCGCGCTCGCCACTTCATGAGCCTCCAGTGAGTGTCACACCCCATGATCTAATCACACCCAAAAGCGTCACCTGTGAGTGCATGTAGGAGGTGGGAAGCTTTTGGAAAATAACTTGGGGGTAACCATAGGAGATATGGAATAGTAACTGGGCCCCCACATCTTAGAGACCTGAGGTACAATAAAAGTTTTGCAATCGCATAACACAGAGCTAACAGCACAGTACTGCAGGCGCCCTGCCAGGCCAAGGCACACTCTTCAGGGCTTCTGGGTCTCATGCCATTTCTCTCCTCTAGAACCAGGGAGCCTTCCCAACTAGGTAGGGGATAAAGGACCAGCACACATGAAGAACTGCACAGGATGTTTGTGAGGCTGCTCCTGAGCTTCGTGTGTTTGCCTTCACCTTCCTTCCATTACTTTAACATAACTTGGAAAATACTGCAGAGATGTATACTCAGGCAGTGGAAGGAGTGGGCTTGGAATGGATGGATGGGTAGATGGATGGATGATAGATAGATGATAGATAGATAGATAGATAGATAGATAGATAGATAGATAGATAGATAGATAGATATAGATAGATAGATGGACAGACAGATTCCATACTCTTCTAAATGCCATGGATTTGGCTAAGCAGGGTTGGGACATTATGGCTTATGCATCATACATCTAGGATAACATCTGCTTAGGTAGAATTTGGGAACTCAGAACAACCACGGCATTTTTAACTGATGGAAGAAGACAGGAAGAATCTGCAACTGTGGGGATTTTTGTTACACAAAGCTTAAAATATTTATTATCTGTCTCTTTACAAAAATGATTGCCAGATCATTCTGACATTATGATTTAGGGTCCTTAATAGAAACAAATATCACCCTCAAAAATACGCTGAACAGAGGGACTTGTGTTGGTTTCATATGTGCTGCTGCGTAGCAAAAGGCCGTGAACTTGCTGACCTAACACTGTACTGTACCTCTCAGTTCCTGGGGATCAGGCATCTGGATAGTTTCACTGGGTCCCCTGTCAGGCCTCAGAGTCAGCAGTGCCCACCTTAACTGGTCCTTGGTTTCAGAAGACATTCAGTAGGGGAAGATTCTTAACATATCTTCAAGGCATTGGCAGAGACCCACAGTTGTAAGATGGGGCTTCCCATTTTGTCAGAATTCTAAGCTGCTCTCCAGGTTGAGAGACCACTCCAGTGATTTAATTTATGTGTGAACTTGATTGGACTGTGGGGTGCCCAGGCACTTGGTCAAGCATGAAGTACGTGTGTCAGGGTGATTTTGGATACAGTTTACATTCAAATCAGTAGACTGCATAAAGAAGATAGGCTTCTCCAATGTGGGTGAGACTGATCCAGACAGTCCAGTACTGAGTAGAAAAAAGGGTTCCCACCCCTGCCCTTGATCTAGAGCACAGTGCTTATGTTCCTGCCTGATGACTCAAACTGAAACACTGGCCTCCCTTGCTCTCAAGCCTGCCCACCTCAGGGCTGCTACTACATCCCCACTCTCCTAGTCCTTCAGGCCTTGAGACTGGACCAGAATTAGACTGCTGGATGTTCTGGGTCTTCTGCTTGATGAATGAAGATCCAAGGACTTGTCAGCTCCTATTGTGCATCTTATCTGCTTGCATTTCCCATAAAAAGCTTTGGTTATTGCAGCCACTCACAGCTCTCTGCCCTATGGCCCAACCCTCAGGCAATTCACAGACTCTGGTCTGTCTGTCTGTCTGTCTGTCTGTCTGTCTGTCTGTCTGTCTTTGTATGTATTTGGTATAGGGTGTCACTATGAAGCTTAGACTCACAGTGGTTCACCTGTTTTCAGCCTCTCCAGCACTGGGATTACAAGTGTGTGACACAAGGCTGGGTCTCTGTTGCTGGTGGGGCTGGTGCTTGTTGCAGGCACTCAGACCTTGGTCTCCGCGCTGACCTATCTCTGGTCTTTCAACACCAGTATAGTCATGCAATACAACCTAATCCCAAGAGTGACATTCATCTCTCTCACCATATTTTATAATTATAAGCAAGTTATGAGCTGCACCTGTACTCAGGGAGAGATTACTCATGAGCATGACTCACAGGGAGTTACTACACCAGGGAGAAACCTCTTCAGGGCTATTTATAAAAGGTTGACAAAGTTGAGGGAAATGGACATGAGTTAAGGAAACCCTGAGCTATGGAAAGACACTGCCACCCCTGAAGCGGAAGGTGAAAGAAAGGAAGTGAAGACTCCTAGAACTGAATGGGACTTTCAGCCTCTGAGGGTGCTCATCACAATAGGTCCACACCTGGCATGAGGAACGTGCCCACTGCCACCCTCAACTTGTCGAGGGCCTGGGCGAGGACCCACCATCAGAGCTGCTCTCTTATGACTCTGTGTCCAGAGTTTCCCAGGAGCCAAAACAGTCAGACGATAAGGCAAGCAAGCCGAAGCATGCAATCCACAGACCTCAACCTCTGAGGCCAGAGAGCAAGATGAAAACTGGGAAGGAAAGGGCCTGCAGGGGTCAGTCACAGATGCTGGATGATTCTGGGTTTTGACTCTCCCAGGCCTCAAGGACTTTGTAATAGTCCAAGTTTCTTTGAGAACAAATCATAAATCAAACATTTCTCTATTTCTGGTATAAGGAGGCTGGCCATGGTGGTGGCTGCCTGTTATCCCAACACTCAGGAGGCTGGGGCAAGAGGACTTCGGGTAGTTCAAGGCCATCCTGGGCTATGTAGTGAGTTAAAGGCCAGCCTGAACTGCATAGTGAGACCCTGTCTCAGACCTCTCCCCCAAAAAAGTAATCAATGGCCAAAAGATCTACAATAATGTGTGACAACCACAGAGGCGCTTCAAAACCATCTGGAGAACCAGAACAGCTTTGCCTCCTTACAGGGAGCAGATACCAGAGGGCAGAGCTGCTTTTCTAACTCAGGATGGAGGACCTGTCCTATATATTACTCCAGCTACCTAGCACAGTTGGAGAACATGCTCCATGGAAAAGTTAATACAGCCCCACCCAACCCCAGGCACAGGTGAGGCCTGAATTTCCAGCGTGATGTCTTTCTCTAAATGGACTGCAAGCTGTCTCCCACTGAGTTTGGGTTGTTACAGAATCAGAAGTCTGATCCCATCTGGGAGAAGATGGCATTTGGAAGCCTGGCCTTTCAGGAAGCAAATTTCTCAGTGGCAGAGCTATTTGACGTCTCTATACAGCTGCTCAGCACAGCTGCGGGGGCTGGGACACATGCCTTTGAGAAGCAGGAGCACGTTAGCACTGCCACTGTGAACAGGTAATAATAAGGTAATAATAGTTAAGGTGCACCCATCTTTCGCATGTTGGGAAAGACAATTTAGATGAGAATAGGCTGCCACAATCATATGGTGACCATGGAATTAATATTATTCTTCAATGACCCTTTAGATTTTTAAGTAAGTCAGGTCTATATCAAAGACAAGAGTTGCTAAAAGCAAGAAAAAATGCAGAAAACAAAGACATGACTCTACAGCCAGTAAAATTTGAACGTGTTCTTCAGTCAAGGCAAGACGCTTGTTCAAATCACTTCTTTCCTGGCCAATACCCAATAGATACAGCTGAATAATTGAAAAGTTTATCAATGCCAGTTTACTTAAAATTAATTTTTAGGTTTTTTTTGTCTTTTGTTCATGTTGAGGCAGGGTAGAACTTTCAATCTTCCTGCCTGACCTCCAGAGCTGGGATGTGCAGGTGGGCACCAGTAAGGGTCTTAGCAATCATCAGTTACATCATGGCAGGCTTTCTATAGCAGCGTGGCTGGGTCTCTATGAATACTAAATAAACTCATGATGAGAAGAATAAAATGATAACCATACCAAGTACAAAAGGTAGTGCTGTCTTAAACTTTTACTGCCACTCTTTAAAAGGGCCTTGGGATTTCACCTAAATTCCAGCTTCAGTCATTACTACTGAATCTGGTACCATATGAAAGGATAATGATGAGATATGAATCAGGGTTTCCAATAGGGGTCCTGGGAAACCATTAGTAGAAAAATCTGATGGTTTTCCAAGCTATACAAACACATACCTAGGGATTGAAAGTAGGACTGTGTTGGTGTTGGAAGGAAACAATTTCAGAATTATTTTCACATTTTTAGTATTTTACATGAAATGTTACTTTTATGATACAAGCATGACATTTATGTCTTTAATAATTAAACTGCTATACAGTCAATAAAATGCAGTCCCAATTTTTTTTTTTTTATACCAACAAGACATAACGGAAATTTCATACTCTGGAGAAGAATGAATGGCAAGTATTGGAGGAAGAAGAATGCAATGTTCATTTTATTCAAGAGACATTTGCACAATGCTGTGCTCTATAATTGGCTTTAATATTGAATAGCCAAGGACTGGCGAAGTAGCACAGCAGACTAATCACCTGCTTAGGCAAGTGCGGGGACTGAGGTTTGATCTCTGGCACCACATGCCACACCAGCCCTGGGCATGCTGAGCCAGATATGGTGTTCAACACCTGTAATCCCAGCACTGGGGAGGCTAAAAACAAGAGGATCATTATGAGTCTGACCTGCGTAATCAGTCCCTGTATGAAATACATATACATAATATACGTGGTTAGTCGGCTGAGCTGTCTTGATCTTGCCAGTCCTTGGCTATTCAATATTAAAGCCAGTTATGGAATACAGAATTTTGCAAATGTCTCTTGAATTAAATGAACATATATATGTTTATATAATACACTGCGAAGTGAAATTCACAAGTATCCATTTAATCTGGTTACTAACCAAGAGATTTCAAAAACATCCCGTTTGACATGGATTTTCTAGGCCATTTATATTTACTTTGATCAGCTTCCCCTTAGCGCCTGCATTAGAAAGCAGCACCTTTGTATTGAAGAAGATGGAATCAACAAATGTCACGAGTGTCCAATATCCTCAGGGCCGTCTCACTTTTTCCACACCTGTGACCATGGGCCTCCCAGTCTCCTTCTCAAAGCTGCCAGCCAATCAATCCCTCACTCTTCTCTTCATTCTCTTTCCTGTCTTTAGCATGCGTCACTGCCTGGATGGGAGCGACACCAGAAACAGCAGCCTTTGTGGTCTCCCCTACCCAACTCATCTTCACTGTGAGAGCTCCTCAGTTCCTCTCTCCTCACCGAGTTCGCTGTTTCTCATCCAGCCTTATTCAAACATTCCAATTGTTGTGCACAGGCCCTTCTCCACCACCGGGGGCGGGAGGATGGCTTCTTCTTATTTATGTACATCCCATGAGTGGCGTGGTGGCACACAACAGACTTTAATAAATCTTAGTTTAATGAATAAATGATTAAATTAATGGCTATTAGAGTTGGCCTATTGAGAATCAATAGTGTGTCTTATATACATGGGAAAGAACAATGAATCCAAAAGTTTATCTGTCCTCTGTCATCTAGGACAATGCTAAAAGCACGCAGCAGGGCCTAAGGTGTCCTTCACTCAGTGTGTGTCAGTATCCAATCTCAGTAATTTACGTTCCAGCAGAGGTGGCCTTGGTGTTTCTAGATTCTTATGCTAAAGCTCAAACACATTCATAGGAGATGTGGATGCAGTTAGCATACGGACTCTGGGAAGTTAAGAAAAGAAAGGAACAGAATCTCATAAGATGTTCTTGGAGAAAATATCATAGAACCCCAACCCTGCGTAAACCTTGGCTATGGGCAGCATATTGGTTCTTCAGGATCTTGTTTAGAAACAAGCAGAGCCAACACAAAGCACGATGTAGTGTTTTCTCCTTGCCAGTAGAGGGCAGCACACACTTCACTAACCAGAGCTGCAAGTCTGTTGTGCGCTACCTCAGCCAGAGTTTGATATAAGTATTTTGGCAAAAAAGATTCTAGGATTCTTCCACCTCAACCAAAAGCCTCTTCGAAAATTTTTTTTATTTTGGATGTTTGTGCTGACATCATTTCTCCGGTTTTTATTGTGGTTTAAAGCTGTGATTGTATTTATGCTTTGAGGAATAGTATGAGAGGAACAGGCGACAAGGCCAGAAGGAATGGTGGAAGGCAGCGCTTGCAGCACTGGGCTTTGAGCAAGTGACATAATCTTCCCAGTTCTCCTCGATCCTCCGCTTAAGGCATAGATAATAGCTTTAACTTATGGCTTTAATAAGATTAAAAAAAAAAAAAATAGAGGCACCATCTTGAGGTTTGTGACTGCCGTCCCTCGTTTTCCATTGCTTTCTATCCTGGAAAACAAACGATGTCTACGAAGGTCGGCTGTACGCACACGATTTCAAGGGGTTGCAGTAGAGGGCGCCTGGCCGGAAGCAGCTCAGGGAACCCAAATCTGCCCGGAGCAGGAGCTGGGCGCAGAAGAGGGGCACTCGGGGTGAGGAGGGGAGGCAGGCCCGGCCCCTGAAAACCGTCGTGATTCTCTGGTTGGTCTAACTGGTGATGGGCTGGGAGGAGGCCAGCGAGGCATGGCCGGGGCCCTCAGCCTCACTCAGCGCGGTCCTGAAATGGAAACGCGCACAGCGGCCCTGTGCTGAGCCGGCGCGCGGCGGAGCTCTGGGAGCAGCAGGCCGTCTTCTCCCTTCCTTTCTGCTGCTACTTCAGAACGCTGGAGACTGTGTAGATCAGAAGCAATAGGAATTCATCTTTCAGTTCTTAAAGTCTGGAGCGGGGCTGCTGGTACGTCCCCACCCTGTGAAAGGGGCAGGGGCCCCGAGGCCTCTTTCATTAATCCCCTCATAAGGGCTCCATCCTCATAATCTCATCACCTCCTGATCACACCGAAGTCCAGATTCCAACAGCCGGACACAAACACGCAGTCCACCGCAGCAGATGGGCTGAGAACCAGAGCAACGGAGAGCAGCACTAAGCAGAGCAGCA
This sequence comes from Ctenomys sociabilis, assembly GCA_004027165.1. Taxonomy (NCBI): domain Eukaryota; kingdom Metazoa; phylum Chordata; class Mammalia; order Rodentia; family Ctenomyidae; genus Ctenomys; species Ctenomys sociabilis. The sequence goes on along the minus strand of PVKA01040388.1, from coordinate 9,046 downwards.
GAACGCCCTAGCGGCCCAGCAAAGAGAAGTTCTGGGCGCAAGGGGTGGACGGCTCCATGAATGCAACAAGGAGTGCGCTGGAGTTGAGTGCACTAGCAGAGGCGACAGAGGCGCTTGGGGTTGCCTCAGTAACGCTACTAGGAAGTCTTCAGAGAGAGAGCATGTGACATTCGTGCTATTTCTCAAGCCTTAAATTTTAAACTTAGCTTCTTTAAGGGCCACAACGCAAGCCCCTGCGGCTTCGTGCCACTGGCCCTATCCCTCTCCAGTCCAACACCGACAAAGGCCACTGTCGTCTGAGAAGGAGGAGATACAGGTGCTGCTGCAGTTCCCAGATCCTGTTGGAACCGCTCCGGGTGTCAGTGCCCCCATTCCCATATCCCCACGCAATTCCTCATAATACTAGTGATCTTTGTGTTTCTCATTTTAAAACAAGAATAGTTTATGACCACCTATAACACAATAACATTTTATAAATTAAATAAGAGTGCAGTTACCCCTATGCCCGTGACTCTGCCTCTGCTGATGTAAGCTGTCTCACATGGGAACTATTTAGCAGAAAGGAAGTCGCCTGTAGAGTGACAATACAGGACTTTCTTCTCGCTATGCAGAATGTTTTGACTGATGAGTTTGAGTAGGAAGGTGAGCATAAATTACATGGAAACACCATGCCGTTTTTTATGCTGGACTTCAGTATTCACAGTTTTGTGTGTCCAGGGAAATCATGAAATCAATCACCCAGCCCCCTTTTGGACACTGAGGAGCGAATGTGTTCTTTCTGAGTCATTTCCAGGGCTCATCAATTTTTTTACTGCATGTGTTTGCCTTAAAAATATTTTTTGTTCTATATGTGTTATATAGATCCCAGAATTGAATTTTATTTTGTTAACTAAACTGAAAATCCATTTGTATTTATTTTTATGACCAGTATGTTTGCTGTTTATTGTATTTTTTTTCTTTGTAATCATTTCATAAATTTTCAGAGCTTGTATTTTTCTTCTTTGTGCTAATTCCTTTACGAATTTCTCATAGTCTTTTCACTTGTACATGGTGACTTGATTCTCTGCTATACCAAAACTGAAATTATTCAGTAATCTTTCTTAACCCTCTTTCCTTTCTTTCATAACATGTAATTTTTAGTATCATTCTTTTATGCCCAGTTGCATCTACCTGGAAGTCAGTGAGCATATGTTAGTCTTCACTTATTTCCATTTTTCAACCTCATGATCAGGGTGTGTGACCAGTGGTAGGAAATGGTGTGGGGGGTATTTAGATAATAGTAGGGAATAACCAATCGATTATATATCCTACATGGTGACTTCCACAGAATGATGGGTGTATCTCATTGCCCTCTTTGAATTGCTAAAATGACAGGCTACCAGGAGTTTCTTTGAGTTTTACCAGAAATTGTGATTAGCTTCCTATGTTTTTCTGTGACTTTCACAGAATGATGGATGCCTGCTAAATATCTTGCTGAGAAGGACACTATTGAAAGCCAGTAGTCTGCTGAACCTCTCAAGTACATTTTTATTGTAACTGTAGGAAGGACTACTTCTGGCTGCACAGTACCTGCTTCTTGGCCTGTGCATGACCAGCACTTGCATTTATGAGTGTGGGAGAAAAAGTGAACACTGTGCTAACAGTCCCTGGGGGTCCACTGGCAGCTACATTCTGATCAGAGGCCAGGATCAAAGAGTAATACTGATTGAGCCCTTAAGTTGCTCCTGGCTTCCATTCTGTCAAATTTTCATCCTTTGCTCTTCCTGAGGTGTTCCATTGTCCTTATGTACTCAGTGCCCTCGCTAAAGCATAAATTTCTATTAATGTTTATTTATGAATAATGTGAGGTGAAATGCCGTACACTGCCCTCTTTGAATTACTAAAATGACAGGTTACCAGGAGTTCCTTTGAGGTTTACCAGAAATTGTGATTAGCTTCCTATGTTTTGCTTTGTTTTTAATTTCATTTACATGGTTCTATACGCATAAGGTCAACTGTTGACCTAATCAGTAAATATTTATTGCTCCTACTATTTACTGTTCATACTTTTACATTTGAGGAAACCATTGACAAATAAGCCCAGACAGCTTCTAGCCCTGACTAGAGCTTACATCCCAATGCTATAAACTGGACTTTAATATGTAATGTTCCAAAAGGGATAAATATTAGGAAGACAAGGAGATATAGGATGGCAAGGCATGGCACTTACATGAAGTTCTCATGGGTGACTGATTTGACAATCTGATACAGAGCAGAGATCTGAAGGAAGTGAATGAAAGACCAATAAGGACACATGGAAACAAGCTTCTGGCTAAAGAACGAAAGTGCAAAGACTCCAGGACCATAACACATGTCTCAGATCCAGCAGCAAAGCCAGGATGGTTGGGGCTGAGTTAGAACAGTGGTACAAGATGTTTGTGGCTGGAGAGATGTGGAGAAGTAAGGCCATAGCAGTTCTTAGGGACTGTGGAGAGAACCAGGTTTCACTCTGAGTGAGATGAGAAGGCAGGGAAGGTTTGGAAAAGAGGAACAATGTGTTCTCAGTTATCTTTTGCAGGTTGTTCTGGTTGCTCTGTTGAGAGAGAACCAAAGGGAACAAAGACAGAAGGAAAGAGAGACCTTCACAGCGATGTAACTGTGGCCCTACCATTTCCACTTGATACTGGCTAGGAAAGCAGCAATGAGGAGGGAGACAGCCATTCACGGAAGGGGAGGGGTGATGAAAAAGGAGTCAAGGACGATTGCAGGCTTAGCAATGAGCCACCGTGGAATGGAGCTGTTAGTAAATGAGGTAGAAACACTGCAGGTGAAGCGATGAAACTGCAGTAGGAAAAAAGAGCACAATTTGAGAGATGGGAGAAACTTACTGCAAATCACATTGATTTTTCAGAAGTCATTGGCAATTGGAAAGAGAGGCAAGACTGGAGGTCTGAAGTTTACATTTGGGATTGACCTCAACACAGAGATTGATAAGGTCTACTGAGAAGTGACCATAGGCAAGTGACGAGGCGTAGGCCTTCAGGTATTCAAATATTTGGAATTTAGAAGGTAAAGTGGAACAGTGAAGGAAGGACCTTGGAAAGGAAGAAAATTGAATCAAGGAAAACATAGGAGCTCAGAGTCCCAGTGAAGGAAGTGCTTCAGAAATGAAGAGCTCACCTTTGTCGAATGATTCAATGAATAAGATCACAGATGGTAACTCAGTAGTCTAAGCACCTGCTGGCAAGCACTAGGACTGGAGTCTGAGACACAGTACTACATGCCATGCTGAGCCAGCCAACGAAACTGGGTGTGGTGGTGCATGCCTGTAATCCCAGTACTGCAGAGGCTAAAAGAAGAGGTTCACTATGAACATGAGCTGCATAGAGAGACCTTGTACCAAAATAAATAAACAAAGAAGTAATTTTTAAAAAGAACTATGACATGGCAACTTGGAAACAAAAGTTGACAGAAGACATTTTACCTCAATTTTAGAGTTGTACAACTGATCAGTGTGAAATCAAGAGAACACTGAAGCTGAAAAAGTGGAGGATCTGGGTACAGTCAGGTAGAGCTCTGCTGAAAAGAGAAAAGGAAGAGACAGAAGAGTTTCATTACTTATTTTTTAAATCTCTAGCACAGTATCATGCTGCTCGGGAGGAGAGAATTATCCGGTAAAGAGAGCAGCGATGACTCAGATGAGAGCAGAGAGGCCTCAAGAGTGTTTTACCCTAGAGAAACCAAGAATGGAGGTGCTGTGGCTGACAGAGCATCAACTTGACAAATTTAGAAGTTTAAGTAACACAGCAGGGAGTCAGGGGCCTTGCTTTGGAAACATCCTGAGCCTGTGCAAGAGGAGGGCAGGGAGCTGGTGTGAATGCTACACCCAACAGGTAGCCTGGAAGGAAATGAGGACCAGCTGACAGCTGGCTCTTGAGAGGAGCTCCAGCCTGGGCCTGCGGCTTGGCTGCCGTCTCACCTGGATCTCTTCAGCCTTCCACTGTAGGCCCATTGGCCTGATAAGGACTTGCATGGAGTGCTGCAGTGAGCTCCAGATCTTCGGCTGAACCCGTCAGTCTCCAGTGTGCAGACACCCTCTGCACACATCCTCATCAAACTCTGTGGGTGACTGTCATAAGGCAATCTTGCAATTTCTTACATATATGTGTATCTTGTGTTTTGTGTGTTTCTCTAGTAAACCCTGAATGATTCAAGAAGTCTCCAGTGTTTCTGTGAAGGAACTGAATGTTCAGAGTAAAGCTGAAGACAACAGGATGGGAAAGTAGCTATGAGTGGTGACTGATACACACCTATAAACCCAGCTCTTGGGAGGATGGGACAAGAGGACTGCATAAATTCCAGGCCAGTCTGAACTACATAACAAGATCCTGTCTCCAAAGACGAAAGTAAAACAGAGCAAAACAGGGAGGAAAGTGAGCTGCACACCTATTTAAGTAGCTTGGTAGATATAGAGATGAGAATTCTGAAAAACTCCATTTTTACAAGGAATAAGAAGCAAGAGCATCAACTAAGATGCAAAATGAAGGAGATATTGGTTGTTTGATGGCACAATACCAGTACTAGTGCAGATAACCAAATGAATTTAACATTTATCCCAACTCGAATCATTATAGGACATATGCTATGGTTCAAATGGACCTAATTGTCCATGTATAAGCTCAAAACCCTACATGGTAGAACCTAGAGGAGGAGAGAGACAGGGGAAGCATCTAGGTCATAGAAGGTGCTGCTCTCAGCAGGAACTGATGTAGTTTCTCAGGGACTTTGGGTAAGTACTTGGAAGATACTTGTTTTGACAGACTAAGCAGGAGGCTGGAATCCTCCTCTGATTTCCATCTTGTCCTGTGATTTTTGCCTTCCTGTCTGTACATCTGTCATGATGTAGTCCACCAGGAAGAGTTGCAAGAGTTGGCACTGCAATACTTGAAATTCCACCCTGAAAAACTGGGAGTGAGAACACCTCTTGTCTTTCCAAATCATCCAGCCTGAGTATTTTGTTGTAGGAAGAAGAAATAGGCCAATATGATACAAACATACCATGAAATTGGCATGCTTTCATAAACAACTGAAACATGTTCCTATCTTTTACTCCTGTGTTCACCAATTGTTTCTTTGTGAACATTTATAACGAATCAAAATTGCCAGACCTGCTGAGGAGCCATGAGAAAGTGACATGTTTAAGTCATAGTTACTGAGATCATAGAGGAGCTTGTAGCTCACGGAGAGGAAGGGATGATGTGTAAAAATGACAACTGTGTACCGTTCTCTCTGTTTAAATGTGCTACACGTCATCTTTATAGTGTCCTTATTAGGTATTTTGGAGCATCCCCCACTTTAAATGTTCTGTCCTTTTCTACCACTAAGCATAACCACATTCAACTCTGCACTCCTCTTCACTTACTGGGTTATGTTCAGATTCTAAGAGAACACAGGTAAGAAGTGACACACACTAGCTGTAGAGTTAGAAAGAGTTGTGTTTTGGTAACATGGTGAAGGGCAAGTAGAAAAGGAGCCCTATGTCCGCTGGAATCAAAAAATGCACAGAGTTCTAAAGCATGGGTGGGGACAGATACGCTGAGAATAACTGTAGATAGAGATAGTCTTCACCCTTCAGACAAGTGGAAATAATTTATTTTTGAATTTTAAGGCATTAAAAAAGTGACTTGGTTGATTTTAATTTTAATGGAGTAGTGACTATGTAGAGGGTTGTGGAAGAAGAAATAGGGTACTGACGGCATGGATAAGGAAAAGACCAGTGATAACCTGTCTAGATCGTGCAAGCTGCTGGTTAAAAAAACAGACAAGGCTATTTTAGTGTGTTCTTAAGGAGTGTGAGGGAGCACAAGGGATTGTAAGATTTGATTATTTCCCCCAAGGGTCCTGAGTGGAAAGTTATAAATAACCAAAGTAGGAATACAGGAATCATAAGAGAATCAGAAACCTTTGCTTTGCTTTACTATCCTGTCTCTCTCTCTCTCCCTCTCTCTCTCTCTCTCTCTCTCTCTCTCTCTCTCTCTCTCTCTCTCTCTCTCTCTCTCTCTCTCTCTCTCTCTCTCTCTCTCTCTCTCTCTCTCTCTCTCTCTCTCTCTCTCTCTCTCTCTCTCTCTTAGTTAGGTTTGAATTTTAACACTACATTTAAATTGTAGTTGTCTATCAGACCATGAGAATAATGATAATGCTCTTGGCAAAGGTATTGAAAGCTATTATTGCAGAGTGCAAGTTGCAGCCTGGCTCAGGGAACTGATTGGGTGTCTGTGCCTTCAGGAAGCCAGGAAGACTGAAGACTAACTGAAAAGAAGCTTCAGAGTTGCAGTCGGGAAAGAACAACATAACCAACTTAGTAACTCCTATGCAGAAGCCTGAGCCCAGTCACACTTGGTGGTTTCTGAGGATGGCTTCAGTTCACATAGCACATATAAAAGAGTGAAAATATGACAACAGGGGTGTTGACAGTATCTGTGCAAAAAAATAAATGCTCACCACATATATTCTGTCTTGCAGTATATGGAAGGCATGTTTAGGAAGTTTCATTCTGAAAAAGGGAAACAAAATGATTGAGATTAGAGAGATTTTTATAGTCCAGCTAAGAGCTAGAGGGTATAAGTAGCTAGAATATGAAATCTAGGCTAGGAAAATCATGACATTTGTGGACCAAGAAAAAAGTAGGAGTAAAGGTGGCAGAACGAGACACGAATCTCTTCATTTCTCTTTGTGAATTGCTCTTTGAAAAGCTATATGCACAGCTCATAGAAAGAATCCATTTGGACATGTTTTTCTATCACACAATATTGACGGATGAGTACAAACTAATTACAACACTTTTTCCTCTACATTTTATAGTTTTTAAAAAGAATATCAATATCAATATGGATATTTCCATACAAGACATTTCTTAATGCATTACCTTTCCCACCTCCTTATAATCCTATGGAAATGATAATAGCAACAGCATCATAAAGACAAGGTGAACAAACCCTAGAATGGGGCAATGCTTTTAACTTGACACTACCCGAGTAGGGAAGGACAGAGCCAGGGCTTAAGCAAACCCAGGTGACTTGATCCCTGTAGTCTTGGCGTGACATTAAGAGGATTGTTCAACAGACCGCTGGACCCACAGAGGATTCCTTTCATTTCCTAAGACATAGATCTCTGTATTAGCTATGCCAATTCCCATATAACTTTATAAGTCAAGTTGAGAAAAACTCTACCATTTGCAGAGCTTCATGTTCAAAATTTAAGAAAAGCAAGAACTATATATAATTGTATATTACAAGGCATACAATAAATATGCCATAAAAGCATTGAGAAAGAAAAGAGGTGCCATTTCAAATAGGATAAGAAATTCCCTCTGAAATTCCATTCAAGTGGCCCTGCAATGTGAGCTATGAATGTAATCGAGCTTTAAAGAGTGTATTGAAGAAATTATGAAAGGAATGTATGAAAATTCTCAAGGGTTCTGTGACCATTTATAAAGATGCCCAGGCATGTGAGAAATGATAGCCTCTTTAAATCCAAAAGAAAAGCTTAAATAATATGGAGAAACACTGATGAACAGAACTAGCTAAAAATGTATGCTGGACTAGGCTTGTAGCTCTGTGGTTGAGTACCAGCCTATCAGGCCCAAAATCCCTTGCTTCCATCCCCCAATATGATAAAATGAGATCAATATAATATCTGTAGGTCATTTATATACAATCAAATCCATCACATTGTTCTTACCAAATGCTAAGGAATTTTTAAGTATTTTCACATGGGCATAGGGTTTCGATTTTTATGTGGACATAGGCTTCAATTGTTGAGAGCAGTTATATGCTGTCCACATTTTCAACCAGAATTTTTGAAATTGTAATTGAAGAACACATAGACTGCTGGAACAGATAGTAGCATTTGCAGAAAAAAAACGGGACAAAAGCTACATGATAGACACATTCTATAAGACCAAAGCAAAGCTCTTGTATTAGGTCCTCGTTCATGGAAAGAGGATCTCCTACCAGAGTTATTAGATTTTTTAAATGATTACCCAAGGCAGACAGTTTTATAAAGAGGAGGTTTATTTAACTTGTGAATGTATAAAATGAAAATTCAAACAACCACACAAAATTTGGCAGGGTCCCTCCAGACGATATCACATCAAGGCAAGGTCTCTGTCTGTGTGATCTCTCTCCTTCTCCTTACAAAGCCACTAAGATTTAGTCATGATGTCTCTATTTTGATGAAGCAGTTTAATCCAATGACCTCTCAAAGTCTCTAGCTGTAAGCACCAAACCTTAACCTTCCTAATGCCATTAACATAACATTTGGAGACTGAATTATTGCATCATTATGGGGAGACAAAACAGATTCAACTCATAACAAGTGTCTTGTTGGTTGGTTTTCTTCGAAGCATCAGGAATTCAAATTGGAAGACTTTATTTCTGCTATGAGAACCATATTCAGCTGTCAATACAGATTTCTGTGACCCTATGGTTGTTACTGGACTAACTTTGATTTCTGTAAAGCTGTGCAGTAACCAAGATAACTAATACTTTTTCCATAAGCCTCCTGTGTTCTTAGTTGGAACACAATTCTATAATGAAAGCTGTTAATAAGTGTCTCAGTTACTTTTTGTTTGTTGCTGGGACAAATACCCAATGCCAAAAATTGATGAAGGAAAGGTTTATTTAGTTCGTGACTTACAGAGATTTCGATCTATATTCAGCCGGCTCCCAGTCAGAGTGGTTCACGGCAGAGAGCAGCAGTTCATGGCAGCAGAAAACAGCAAAGAGCAGAGGAAAGGGAAACTGCTGCAGCTTCTAGCAAGCTGCTCCCCCCCTTCTATTATAAGCAAGCTCCCCTGGGGCTGGGGATGGGGGTGTAGAACTCACACAGTGTCCGTGCCCTCCACTTGCACAGGATGAGGGTGTTTCCAGACTAAGAATTCTGGCTCTATGCTGAGTCATTTAATTAAACTTCTTCTTCTTCTTCTTCTTCTTCTTCTTCTTCTTCTTCTTCTTCTTCTTCTTCTTCTTCTTCTTCTTCTTCTTCTTCTTCTTCTTCTTCTTCTTCT
>PVKA01040387.1:0-18797 GCA_004027165.1 Ctenomys sociabilis | reverse complement strand
ATCAAAGTACATATGTAGAAGAGACTTCAATAGCATGCTAAATTAAGCTCAAAACTTACAGAACTACAAAGCTTGGGTTTACATTTTATAATGAGAAAGGAGTTGCTATCCTGAGGCTTTGGATCTGAGAAGTTATTATTTGTTTACAAGATTGTAAAAGTTTTATTCCTTGTTTCTCCACTAATACTGTACATACAATTGTCATTGTCATTTCCTTAAAATAGCTATTTCCTTTCTTACATGGTGGTGTGAAGCATTACTTCAAAGTTCACGCCATCAACATTTCTAAATAAATTTAGCATATCAAGATGTTGGACACTTACCACTTTGATGATTTATTCCTTTCCAAAGTAATAGTATCCTCACCCTTCAGAAAGCTCCATGATATGATATGGCTATTTTTGCTTTAATAGAGAATTTAAAAACTAACAGAAACATGAGCAGAAAGAGTAAAGTTCATTACTGAAATAAGATCAAGGGTTCCACTTAACTCCCCTCTACTGGAGGAGATGAAATGAAAGGGAGCCACAGGGAAAAATCAAGTTCAAGCACAATGGTACTGAACTTTGAGTCATGGCTTCTTCCATATTCTACCTATGTAACTTTCAACAGCTAATTCAGTTGCCCTGTATTTCACCTATAAAACTGGTATTATAATGGTGTCTATCTTTGAAGGCTATTAGAGAACTAAATGAGTTACTATTCATAAAGGACTCAAAACAATATCTGATATCTAGCAGCTATCTAACAATTGTTAGCTGGCAGTAATGGCATTATACAGGCTCTTTGTAGTTTCTGCTTCTACCTATGTAACAGATACTATTTGAATATAATAATACATGCCTATAACTCTACTGAAAAAGAAATTGAGAAAGACACTATTAAACACCAACTCTAGTTGCAAGTTCAAACTCAAAAAATCATTTTATTGAAATATCCAATTAAATTTTAATTTTCCCATATATAATAATCTCCAAATAATACTCCAATAGCATTTCAAAAAGAAATATATAGGCAAATTCTTTCTCTACCTACAGCTTGGGCGATTCTATTAATTACATTATGACTTCTACATAAATGTACCTTGAATCATTAAATCAATAAAATATTATGTCAATATTTTTCCCCTCTGATCTATTTATAAACACGGGTTATAACTATGTTTTGCATAAATGATTTTACCTTTTGGCCATGGAGTTGTATTTCTCTGATGCATCAGACTTTGCCCAACACGAAAAGTATAAAATTTCCCATCATAAACCTCACCTTATCTGCAATTTTTACCTAGAAATCCTGGCTCTTCCTATCATACTAGTTGTTCCTACTTGGGCCTAAATTTACTAACTCTAAGCTGTGGCTTTAGCTGACAATCATAGTTTTACCTGAGCCATGCGCTCGTGATGACAGCAAGGCCACCCCTTTACACTGTCATAGATTGCACACTACTCCCAGTCAGTCCTTTCAAATGCCTCCCACAGGGTCAGGAAGGAGTTTGGTGTTGGCAGAAAGCAGAGAGAGACAGAGACAGAGACTCAGAGAGAGAGGAAGAAGGAGGAGGAGGAGGAAAGAGAGAGGGGGAGGGAGGGAGGGAAGGAAGGTGGAAGGAAGGAAGGAAGGAAGGAAGGAAGGAAGGAAGGAAGGAAGGAAGGAAGGAAGGAAGGAAGGAAGAAAGGAAGGAAGAAGGAAGGACCAGTTGTGCTGTCTTAATGAACAATTACAAAACATCACTTTTTGCAAATTCCCCTTGTGCCAAAATTGTGCCAAATGCTTTCAACTTATTATTTGTCGTAGCTTCATGGCTCCATGAATTATTATCTCAATTTAACTTTCAAAAACCCAAGACAAGAAATTTCACCAGGGTCACAGCAGCAGAACAGAGAACTGACTGCTGTCTGAGCTGAGACTCCAGAAGCCACGTGATTCACTCATAAAATACCTTCTGTGGTGTTTCCACCATGAGGTGGTGGCAAACAAAGGCATGTAGGACTTCGCCCTTGTCATATCTCAAACTTTCTGTATGCCCTTGGAGAAGGCTTGTCCCTCCAGTCTTGGGAAGATGAATAGATCCTGCCTGGCAAGAGTGATTATGCCTCTATTTTGAGCATTTCACACAAATCACTCCTTCAGCCTTGATGTCCTAATCTCATTTTCTCTGTCACCACACTTAAGTTCTCTTAGATTTTCTCTGCTCAAAGAACCAACTAGATATACTGCTCTGCTTCAGTCTGATGGTTCTTCTGTACTCATGCTTTTCCAGCCCACCCTGAGTACCTGCACATTTCCCAATCTGCTCTTGAGCAGAGGCTGGACAGGTCAACTTCTCCTAACATCAGTTAGCTCATCTACTGCATAGGGATTTGGACTACATTATCCCCATGGATTTTCATTAATGACATGATTGCTAGAGCTCTTCACGGAGAAGCCTTCCCTTCACTGGAGCAAAGCATCTCACACATCAGCCTTACCTCCCAGCTCCTGCAGTTGTGAGCTAAGATGTGCACCTGTAAAATACATACCAAATATGAAATTCCCATACAGGAAGGACTTCCATTTAAACACAGCAAGACTATATTTTTTGTTCAACCCAAATTTTAGAAAGAAATCATTTAAGACAATGACTTCTGTCTTGAATGAATTCCTTCCAGAAATAAAAATTGAGATTAAGAAATTCAATAAACTTTTTCTTGATCAAAATGAGAAAATACTATAAAGAATTTATTCCCCTTGTCCTAATAATGAAATGTTTTTTCACAAAGCATTCTAAATGTCTCAAGAATGGCAACATTTCCCCATGGCCATCAAGTCGGTGTGAAATTGGTGGGATGCAGGGCAGATAATGGGTTGTGGGGACATCTGCCATCTTCACAGAGCTCCATTTTATCCAGTACTCCAAACACCAAGCATGTCTGAGTCTCACATTTGTAAATGTCATGCAGGAGACCTGGAGCCCCCAACCCCTTGGTTTCTTGGAGTCCTTTTTTTTGGGGGGGGGCGGAACCAGGGATTGAACTCAGGCCCATGTACTTGCCAGGGAAGTGCTTATTCCACTGGGCCATCTCCCCTGCCCTCCCTTGGTTTCTTGGGCACAGGACTTATACCTGTTCTTCCAAGTACCCTTTTAACATGAGTAGTGGACACCTTAGATCTATAACTGAACTTTTGGGTTTCTTCAAGTGATGTCCCATCTCAGCCTAACATGTATCTCGAGAGTGGTGTGGGAATCAACTGAGACCACCACGGCTACAGATGCATCCTAGGCAGGATGGCAAAACAACTTCCTAAACTGGATGCCTGCCTCCACTTTTACAAACAATGTCATCATCTAGAACAATTTCCTTTAACTCTCTACCCACAGTGTTTATGCTTGAAAATAATAATAGTGTCCATCACTGGGTAGTTAAGAAGACTAAATGACATAAGACATTGATGCTAGCATATAGTAAAAAGTCATTGTTTGTTACTATTATTAATGCCAGCATGGAACTGGGTAGTGAGCAGTTAAGATTATAAGAGTCAGAAGGATTTCTGAAGATATTTATGATGTGTTATGTTATATTATGAAATAGAGAAAGTAAATATTTTCTTGGATGAACCAAAGAGTGAAAAATCCAAGAGTATTTAACCCTAAATTTATGACTTCCTCAAGATTGAAAAATTAAGAATTTACTTCTAATGAGCCTCAAACAAAACGGCTAGCTTTTGCCATTCATTGCTCCCTAGGCTGGACACTCCAGCCCTCAGGTTGGTAGATTTTGTATTGCCTTCTGGAAAACAATCAACTGAGGAAATTTAGATGGAGTCTCTTTGTGAGTCCTCAAGAGTGCATCAGGGTTATAAAAATAGAGTAGTTCTATCTATATGGAAATGTAGATTTCAAATATATCCATTCTAATAATCAAGTTATAAGGGAAATGATCCTCTAATAGGAAGCTAATAAAAGTTGATTCCTAAAGCTGCCTTGAGCTATAAGCATTAAAGAACAGATTTATAATATGAAGCTTTTCTATTATTTTTTTTCTTTTTCCTATTCTCATCTTATATTATGAAAACTACATTGCCCAGGATTGGATTAGCAGGAAATAGGTTAAGCAGTGTTCTTATTTGACCAATCCTCTTCTTCTAAATGACTCTCTCTCTCTCTCTCTCTCTCTCTCTCTCTGTATGTGTCTCTTTTTGTCTCTGTCTGTCTCTGTCACTCTCTCTGCCTCTGTCCCTGTCTCTGTCTCTCTGTCTCTCTTTCTCTCTTCCTCTTTCTCTGTCTCTGTCCCTGTCTGTCTCTCTTTCTCTCTTCCTCTTTCTCTCTATCTCTATCTCTCTTTCTCACACACACACTCTATTTTTTTTTAAACTGGCATGTATGTGTTTGCCTCAAAACTAAATTTATTTCTCTGTTAGCATAGAATTTTCCCTTTCTGTGTAGTACATAAATGTTCCCTGGGGACTATTGATTAGTAATTGAGACTGTGCTTTGGTTAATGAAGAGACTCTTAACAGGGCACAGGAAAGCAAATTTGGCGTAACCAGTTTTTATGTAATACATAAGTAGGGAAAGGCTGATTTTTTTTAACTTTTTAATTTTGTAGATGCTTTCTCTGAAGATGTGGTATGTTAGACTTAATCTAGTTTAAGGGCAACTGTGTTCATTACTGCAGAGGAAACAGGAGAAACTAGTTCAAGACAAGGAGAGAGATGAAAATGAATCCCAGTCTTGGGGGCTACAAAGGATTGCTTTCTAAATGAGAAAATATAATAACTGGCCACAGTTATTACAACTCTGCCTGTGATCAAACACAATTTTTCCTCACTGGTTTAGTTGTCTAACTAACAATATGGTTGTCTAACAACCATATTGTTGTCTTTAGTTTAGTGTCACATTGATGCTAACTCACAGCAACCTAAGCAGCAGTGCACAGTCAGGGCAGGGATGTAAGGCTTTGAAGTCGGATTTTCCTAAGTGTCTAAGGAATAATGTGACCATAAAGCTGTGTGTGTAAAACCTCTTCACCCAAGTAATTAAAAACAATTGCATTCATTTTTTGTGCATTTTTATTTTTTTATTTTAAAGATAATAGTATAAAGATTATAAATAACAGAGAATTGCAAAACACAAGATGATAGGAATTCAACAACAGTTGTTATATTTCATATTGTTGTCTTCAACATAACTGTTCAGATTATCAGATAGAAGCACTCAAAACTGACCAAAAAGGTAAGCATTAACTATTCCTTCAAATGAACCAATAGATGCTAGCAATACAATTCTTAGCTACATTGTGTGCATGCATATATATATATATATATATATATATATATATATATATTTGTATTTTTCCTTTTTATCTTTCATTCTTTCATCTTTCTTCCTTCCTTTCTTTCTTTTCTCCTTTCCCCCATCTCAATTGTTCTTTCCTTTTGAGCAGTTTCTTTCCCTTTTACGATATCTATAGTACCTTTTGGATTTTATTTGCTCTTTAAAACTCTTCAACTGGATAAACAATACAGTGTTTATGATGCAGGCCTGATTTATTTCACTTAGGAGTATAGTCTCTAGTTGCATTCATTTACCCATAATAACCTCCAGTTTTTCTTTATAGCTGAGTAATACTCCATTGCATTAAAAAATACCATGATTTTTTTTTATTTATTCCTCAGTTGATGAGAATTTGGATTGTTTCCAAGATTTAGCTATGATGAATTGCACTGCTATAAACATGGTTGCATGTATGTCGCTGTAGTATGATATTTTCAGTAACGCTGGGAAAAATACTCAGGAGGGGAATAGCTGGGTTAATGGAACCTCTAATCCTAGTTTTATGAGGAATCTTCTCACTGATTTTCCCAGTGATTGTACCACACAGTCTAAATTTCCACAGTCTACACTTCTATCAGCATTGACGAAGAGTTTCTTATTTCCTATAGCCCCTCCAGCGTTTGTCATTAGTGGATATCTTGATGATAGCCATTCTTTCTGGGGTGAGGTGGTATCTCAGTATTGTTTTAATTTACCTTCCTTGAATGATCAATTATGTTGAGAATTTTCACATCTACACATTTGTCACTTTTATTTCTTCATCTGAAAAGTGTGTATTCATCTCAAATGCCTTTGATTGGACATTTGAATTTAGGGGCCTATTTTTTTTTTAATTCTTCATATGCTCTACATTAAAATATTTTGTCTGAGAGACAGTTGGCTAAATTTTTTTTCTCCAATTCATGGGTTTTCTTTGTACTCTGCTACTGATTTCTTTTTTTAAGAGAATACAAATAAGAGTTAAAAATTAGAAATGATACAGAATTTCATTAAGCAAGTGACCAAGAATAACAGCTCAGTGGCATAAGAGCCTACCTAGTAAACATAAGGTCCTGTTTGATTCCTGGTACCACAAAAGAAAGAAAAAAGAGAGAAAAAAAAAAGAATTTCACTAAACAAAATGATAAGAATGCAATAATGGTTGTTATATCATGTATCGTTCTCTTCAAATTAGTTGCTCAGATTCCCAGACATAATTCTGTAAGATGTGTCAAAAATTATTTTAAAACAATAAAAGGTCAGAGAGAAAAAAATTAAGCATTAAATTCTCCTTTCATTATACTAGCTTAGCTTATATATCCTGTGTATGCAAATATATATTTATTTTTCTCATTTTTTTTCTTACTTTTGTCATTTCTCTCATCCTAGCTGTTCCTGACCTTTGGACAGTTTCTTTCTCTTTCACGGTATCTATTATACCTTTCAGATCCTGTTTACTCTTTCATGTTTTTACACAATGGAGACAATACAGTGTTTAGACATGTGATTCTGATTTATTTCACTTATGAGTATGGTCTCTAGTTGAATCCATTTTCCTATAAAATTCTCATGTTTATCCTTTTTAGCTCAGTAATACTCTATTGTATAAAAATACAGGTCTTTTAATATGCTAAAACATTTCAATAGAATGAGATCCCAGTTATTAATTCTCTGAAGTATTTCACATGCAGTTTGGTTTTTGTTCATGAACTTGGTACTTACCCTACTTCTTCAAGATTTCTACCTAAATTAGGTAGAAAACAACAAAAATAGTGTTTCTTTTGTAATATTTAGATATTTGATCCACTTTGACATTAGTTTAATACATGGTGATAGACATGGGCCTAATTCTAGCCTTTGGCACATGGAAAACAAAATTTTCCAGTAAGATGTATTAAAGAGACCATCTTGCTTCCAGTGGACGTGTTTGGCACCTTTCTCAAAGAGAAGGTAGCTCTATGTGTTTGTAGTTGTGTCTGCATCTTCTAATCTGTTCTCCTGATCCTCAGGTCTGGTTTTTTGTTTGTTTGTTTGTGTTTTTGTCAGTGCCATGCTGATTTTATCACAAAAGCTTTGTAGTATAATTTCAAGTCAGGAATTGTGATGCCTTCTCTCTTGCCTTTGTTGGTCAGGATTTCTTTTGCTATTCTAGGTCACTTCTGGTTCCAGATGAATTTTAGGAAAAAATTTCTATGTCTCTAAAGTATACTAATGGTATTTTAATTGTGATTTCATTGAATTTGTATAACAACTTCGGGATTATGTCCATTTTTACAGTGTTGGTTCTTTCCATCCATGAGCAAGGAATTTCTATTTTCTGAAATCATCTTTGAGGCCTTATTTAGGTATACCATAATTTTCACTGCACAGATCTTTTATTCCTTTGTTAGATTGATTCCTAAGTATTACATTTTGAGGGGTGCTATTGTATAAGGTGTGTTTTCCCTTATTTCTCTCTTAGTGTGTTTGAGGTTTGTGTACAAGAATGTTATTGATTTTTGAGGGCTAACTTTATACCCAGCTACGCTACTGAATTTGGTTATTAACTCTAGGACCATTTTTCTGGAGGTTTTGCGTCATCCATGTAAAGTATCATGTCATCTGTGAATAATAATAAAACTCCCATCCTCATTTCTTTCCACGTTAAAACTTCATCACAATCAAGGCAGGCAAATGTCAAAGGCTCACTATAGGAAGATCTCCCGGTTATGTATTACGCATTAGAAAATCAGCACTTTAATCATGCATCTGAACAATAACAAGAATGACCAGAACGTGGCGTGGGCATAGTATGTGGCACAAGAACATGGAGGCATTATTATCAATGAATGGAAATTAGTGACAGATAAAATTCATAGCAGGGACAGAGACTTCCAATCAAAAAGATTTCATTGTAAATATCTGTTTGCATTGTTCAAATAAAATATTGCTTGTGTGAAACAATTCAGAATATCGAAAGGAATATAAGCATATCATTTGTATTACCTTCTGGAAGAGAAAATAAGTAGAAACCTTAAAGACACAGGGTTACATAAAGAGTTCATGAGCAAAAATTGAACTGAAAGGAAAATACTTCAAAGAATAAACAACTGGGATCTCATCTTTTTGAAAAGTTTCTGCATGTCAAATGAAATCACCAACAGAGTAAAAAGAAAACCCACAAAGTGTGAGACAATTATAGCAGGCCGTCCATCACACAAAGGACTCCTATCTAGAACATATAAAGAACTTTTAAAAATCAGGCCTCCAAAGTTCAAAGACCCAATACAAAACTAGGCATCTGAGATGAACACACACTTCACAAATGAAGAGATAAAATTGTAGATAAATATATGAAAAAATGTTCAACAGCATTGGTCATTCAATAGATGCAACCTTAAGGTACCATCTTATGCCAGAAAGAATGGCTGCCATCAAGAAGTCAACCAGGGCTGACGAGATAGCTCACTGGACTAAGCTCCTGCTTAGGTAAGTACAGGGAACAAGTTTCAGTCCCCGGCACCACATGCCATGCCGGACTGCCCGTGAGCATGCAGAGACAGCCACCCAGATCAGGTGTGGTGGAACACATCTGTAATTCCAGCACTGAGAAGGATAGAAACAGGAAAATCACTATGAGTCTGAGATGCATAGTGAGATTCTGTACCAAATAATGCATTTTTTAAAAAGTCAACAAATAACAAATGCTGGAGAGTCTGTGTGAACAAAGGAACTCTTCTCCACTCTTGCAGGTAGTATAGGCTGGTACAACCATTATGGAAATTAGTATGTAAGTTCCTCAAAAACGTAGGATTCAAGGTCCCATTGAAGCCAGCTATTCCTTTTTGAGACAGGGTCTCACTATGCAGTTCAGGCTGGCCTTAAGCTCACTTTGTAGCTCAGGCTGGTCTTGAACTCACAACAATCCTCCTGCCTCAGCCTCCCGAGTGCTGGGATTACAGGCATGCGCCACCATGCCCAGCCCTGAAGCCAGCTATTCCTCTAAGGACTTTTCAAAAGAACTAAAATAATCATACAACACTGATATATGTGCACCGTGCTTATAGCAGCACAATTTGTAGTAGGGAAATCTTGAAAACAACCCAAATGCCCATCAACTGAGAAATGTATAAAAAAAGATACAGTATTTTTACACAATGGAGTAATATTCCATTGTATAAAAATATTAGTATATTCAGCTATAAATAAATATAAATTCAAGACATTTGTAGATAAATAGATGCAGATAGAGACTATTCTGATAAGTGAAATAAATCACATCGACGTGTGAATCTGAAAGAGTAATGCAAATCTCAAAGGTACAACAGAGACTGTGCAAGAGAAAGAAATTGCTAAATGGGAAGGAAAAACTGGAATGAGGGGAAGGACAAATGAAAGAAGGGGAAAAACATACTTAGGTATATACGCACAATGTTTTGGATAATTGTATTTTGATTTCTGCTGGTCTTTTGAAAGTAGTGGCTAACACTTAAAAAAATTTTGTCCTCTGATTTTTTTTCTTCTTTTTAATTTCTTATAGCTTCCTTTTTTCTTTAAATGAAGCTTTCACATTTATATGTGGTAATCTGAACAACTAACTTGAAGGTAGCATCATGTAATGCAGCAACCATTGTTGAATTCCTATTACTATGTTGTTTGAAATCTCATATCATCTATAATGTTGTTTTTTCTATCACTGTATTGTATTCTTTAAACATTAGAAATAATAAAAAGTAAATTTTTAAATCATTTTATTGAGAAACAAATAGTAATGAGACAGTTTCAAAACCAAATAATATTCATTTTACAAGATGTAGAAATGACATCCAGTCAACAAACATTATTACAACAAATATTCTGAAATCCTGTAGTGCACTTTGTACATCCTTTATCACTGTCAGTCATGTGGGTGAGTCATGGCCATTGCTTGACCAATTAGTGCTCTGTGAAAGCCTGAGAGAATGTTTTCTCTCCATATGACTCTCATTAGGTACAGTCTACATCATTGACCATATTATTCTGTGGCCCCATAATCTCCTTGATCAGAAAATTTGGGACACAACTGAGTTACATGATGTTACAGTATTAACTATCCTATCTCATGAATCTTCACTAACCTTGAAAGGCTAAGGACAAAATGTTGGATGTCCTTGCAGCCCTTCTTTTTCTCCAATTTTTGGTCTACAAACTTAGGTTGTTAACTCTCCAGTATTATTACCCTACAACATATGCAATTGGGTTGAACCTAACTATCTGGCTGAATATCATACTTCTTAGCCATAACATGGAACCTGTACTTTCCATCAAGTATTGATATGTTAATAAGTTCCTACAGAATATGAAGAAAAAAATTTAAATAATACAAAAAATTAAAAAAATATGAATAAACAAGTATATATTTTTACACAGAGATTTAGAAAACTAGATATATATAGCATTGTAGCAGCACAGTCTTGTGACATGGTTTTCCTGTCTCTTTTTTTCATTTATTACAGTTTTTTCAAAAAACATTTTCTTGAGAGACAGTATGGCAATAAATGGTATGTCATGACAAGAAGTAAGTATTTAGAAGAACAGATTGACAGGCATTCCAAGACCCTACTATTACACATTGCTATCTTTAGTGTGGTTGCTTAGGTCACAGGTATAAGCATATATAGTTAGTCAGGGTGAGATCCTACCAATTTACTGCTAGTTTCAATAACGTGCTGACAATTTTCAAGATCATTGCCTTACCCATCTAGTGCATATAAATGTATGGATTTGTCCCTGTTATGTTTCCCAACTTTTCTCCTTGCCCTCTCCTCATTATCCAATACTCAAGTTCTCACTTTCCTTTTAGTTGTGTTATACCCTTTTTATTTGTATTTCTTCTTTGGAGTTATTATACTAGGGACACAGTACAAAATTTACACTTGTGGGTCTGGTTTATTTCACTTATGACTATATCTTCAAGTAGTATCCACTTAAATATAAAGGCTTTGAGTTTATCATTCTTTATACCTGAGTAATATTCAATTATATAAAAATACCACATCTTTTTCATCCATTCCTCAGGTGATGGGCATCTTGGTTGTTTCCAAGATTTGGCTATCACAAAACGTCCTGCTATAAATATAGGTGTATGTATCGCTATAATACTTTCCTCCAGGAAAATTACCAGCAGTGGGATAGCTGATTTGAATGGGATTTCCAGTCCTAGTTTTTTAAGGGTTCTCCACACTGATTTCCATAATGATTGCACCAGTCTGCATTCCCACCAGCAGTGGAGAAGGGCTCCTTTTTCCCCATAGCCTCTCCAACATTTGTTATTACATGATTTGTTTATGATAGCTATTCTTTCTGTGGTGAGATGGTATGTTTTTTTGTTTGTCTGTTTTGCTTTGTTTTGTTTTGTTTTTGCAGAACTGGGGATTGAACTCAGGCCCTTGTGCTTTCCAGGGAAAGGCTTATTCTACTGAGCCACCTCCCTGGCCCTCAGTGTTGTTTTAATTTGCATTTTGTGGATGGCTAGTGATATGTGGCATTTTGTCATATATTTATTCTCTTCTTTAATTTCATTCTCTGTGAAGTGTGCGTTTATCTCGGATGCCCATTTCTGGCTTGGGTTTTCAAACTTGGGGCCACCATGTCTTTTAGTTCTTTATAAATTCTAGAGAGCAGTTCTTTATCTGAGTTCTTATTAGTCAAGATTTTTCCAAATTTGTGAGCTGTCATTTCACTTTGTTGATAATTTCTTTTCATGTGCAATAACTTCTCAATAAGAAGAGGTCCCAGAGTTGTTAGTTCTTTTAAGTATTGTCCTGTGATTTTATTTTGTTCATGAACTCTTTGCCTCCCCATATGTCTTCAACAGTTCCTCCTACTTTCTTTTCCAGGAGATTGAGTGTTTCTGTTTTAATGTTTAGATCTTTAATCCATTTTGACTTTAGTTTAGTGCATGGTGATAGACCTTGAGCAAGTTTTAGCTTTCAGCATTTAGAGAGCCAGTTTTTCCAGGACCAACTGTTAAAGAGGCTATCTTTATTCCAGTGAGGATATTTGGCCCCTTTGTCAAAGATAAGGTGTCTAAGTGTGTTTGTAGAGGGTTCTGTGTCTTCTAATCTATTTCATTGATTCTATTCCATTGTCACTATCGTGTTGATTTTATCACAGTAGCTTTGTAGTATAATTTCCAGTCAGGAATTGTAATGCCTCCTGCCTTGTCTTTATTGGCCAGTATTGCCTTTGCTTTTGTAGGAATTTTCTGGTTCCAAATAAATTTTAGAAACAATTTCTCTAGGTCTAAGAAGTGTGATAGAGATTTCACTGAATCTGTACAGCAATTTTGGGAGTATGGCCTTCTGTGCGATGTTTGCTTTTCCTATCCAAGAGCAAGGAATATCTTTCCATTACCTGGAATCCTCTACAATCACTTTTTTCAGAGTGCTATAATTTTCCTTGAAAAGATGTTTGACTTCTTTAATCAGATGAATTCCAAGAAATTTCATTTTCCATGGTGCTATTGTAAAAGTTATTGTTGCTGTAATTTCCCTCTCAATGTGTTTGTCATTTGTGTAGATGAATGCTACTGATTTTTGGGTTTGAATTTGTATCCTGCTATACTATTGAATTTGTATATCAATTTTAGTAGCTTCTTGGTGGAGTTTTTCGGGTCTTCCAAATAGTATAATTTGTATTGCAAATAATGATAGTTTAACTTCTTCCTTACCAATCCTTATTCTTTTTATTTCTCTCTCTTATGTAATGGCTCTACCTAATGATTTTAGAACTGTATTGAACAAGAGGGGTTGTAGGGGACATCCTTGTTTTGTACCACATTTAAGAGTAAAACATTTCAGTTTTTCCCCATTTAGAATTATATTAGCCACTGGGTTGTCATATGTGACTTCTATCAGATTAAAGTAGAGGCCTTCTATTCCAATTTTTTTGAGGACTTTGAACGTGAATGAGTGTTGGCCTTTGTCAAAAGCCTTTTCTGCATCAATTGAGTTGATCTTATGATTTTTAGATTTGGGTCTATTGATATAGCGTACTACATTTTCATATTTCCGTACATTAAACCATCCTTGCACACATGGATAAATCCTAACTGGTCATGGTGTATGATCTTCTCGAGGATTTGTTGTATTCTATTTGCTAAAATTTTATTGAGGATTTTTTTCACCTATGTTCATGAGGGAGATTGGCCTGCAGTTCTCTTTTTTAGTTGCATCTTTTCCTGATTTTAGCATGAGTATAATACTTGCCAGCAGGAATGATTTTGGGGAGATTGCTTTCTTTTCAATTTCATTGAAGACTTCTAGAGTATAAAGATTATATCTTTTATAAATTTCTTGCAGAATTCAGCTGTGAACACATAAGGACGTGGAATTTAGATTTTTTTATAACAGTTTGTATTTCATGGGCTGTTATTGGGTTATTGAGAGCTGTTATATCTTCTTGAATCAGTTGTGGCAAATTGTACCTTTGTAGAAATCTGTCCATTTCTTCTGTGTCTTCTATTGCGTGAGAGTAAAGGTTCTCAAAGTAGCTATTGTCAGTCTTCTGAATTTCCACTGGATCTGTGGTAGTTACTCCCTTTTCATTCCTTATTGCTTCTATTTGAATTTTTTCTTTCCTCTTTTTGATGAGGTTAACTGTCAGTTTTCTTGAATTTTTCATAGAACCAGCTTTTTGATTTGTTAATTCTTTGAACTGTTTTCTTCATCTTAACTGAATTAATTTCTGCTCTAATCTTTATGCTTTCTTCCCTTCTTTTGGCTCTGGATTTGGTTTTTCTCTTCCTTTCCTAGGTGCTGGAGGTGCAATATTACATTGTTTATTTGTTCCTGTTCTATTTTTGTAATGTATGACTTCACAGCTGTAAATTTCCCTTTGAGAACCTCTTTCATTGCATCTCATTCCGATAAGTTGTGGTTGAATTTTCATTGAATTCTAGACATTGTTGAATTTCATGTTTAATTTTGTCTGTGACACTTTACTGCTGAGTAGGATGTTATTTAATTTCCATGTGTTTATGGGGTTTTTCTGTTTTCTTGTCTCCTTTATTTCCAGTTTCATTGCATTGTAATGAGATAATATACAAAGGACAATTTCTGTTCTTTTGCAAATACTTGAGCATGACCTACGGACCAGTATATGGTCTACTTTAGAAAATGACCAGTGTGCAACTGAAAACAATGTTTATCCAGCTGTTGTTGGATAGAATACTCTGTATATGTCCACTAAGCCCATTTATTCCAAGCTCTGGTTTAGTTCTGCTAGTTTCCTAATTTTTAGTCTGCTTGACCTATCTTTTTGGGATAAGTGGGTGTTTTGGTCTCCTGCTAAGACTGTGGTATTGGATATTAGATTTTGCATGTCCATTAAGATTAGTCTTATATAGTTATGGGTGTTCCTATGTTGGGTGCATGTACATTGTGAGTGTTATCTCTTTCTCTTGAATGTTTCCCCTAACCAGTAAATAGTGGCCTTGTTTACTTCATTTGATCATCTTGGTTTGAAGTTGTGAATGTCTGAGAACAGAATTACTATCCCTGATTTCTTCTGAGGTGCTAGGGCTTGTGGTATTGTTTTCCATTCTTTTACTTTGAGTCTATGAATTTATTTATGAGTTAAGTGTGTTTCTTGCATATAGCATATTGTTGGATTGTGTTTCCTAATTCACTGTGCCAGTCTAATTCTTTTAGTTGGTGAACTGAGTCCATTTACATTGATGGTTATAATTGAGATGTATTGATTTACTATCAACATGTCATTTACCTGCTGTTGTTTACTCCTTTTGGTCCTGTGTTATTGTTTGTCCTATTTAGTGGATTCTTTCTGTTGCTGTTCTTGGAGTTCTGATCATTTTGGTCCCTCTCTAGAACATCTTTCGGTAGTCTGTGTAGGGTTGTCTTTGTTGACATGAATTTCTGTAGTTGTTTTTTATCATAGAAGTATTTCACTTCTCCATCAAACTTGAAAGAGAGTTTTGCAAGGTATAGTAGTCTGGACTGAAATATGTTTTTATACAGGACTTGAAGAACTCTGTTCCATGCTCTTCTTGCCTTCATGGTTTGTGCAGAGAAGTCAGTCATTATTCTGTTTGGTTTTCCTTTGAATGTGATCTGCTTCTTTTCTCTAGCAGCTTTCAGTATATTGTTCTTTTGCTGGATTTCTGCAATCTTCAGTATTACATGTCTCAGTGTATTTTTAATTAGGTTGAAGTTATTTGGAGTTCTGTATGTTATTGTTACCTGAATGTCAGATTGTTTCCTCATATTTGAGAAGTTTTCTGCTATTACTTCTGCCCATACTCTTTTTGTATAATTTGTACTGACTCCTTCTTTCTCATTGAGGCCTATTACTCTCACATTGTTCATCTTGGCATCATCTTGCAGGGAAGGATTATTTTTTCCTGCATCTTAGTTTTTAATAGATCAGTTCTCACCTTTTCACTAGCTGCACCAGTATCTTCAAGATCTGAATCTCTGTCTTCACTTTCACTCAAATGATTTTGCAATCTTGTGATTGAAATTTTAAGTTCTTCTATATCTCTTTGACTCTGCTTTATGTGATCTATTTCTTTCCTTAATGCTCATTCAAGGAATCTGTCGCTTTTCTAACCTCTTCTATTTTTTTATCAGGGTCTCCCTGAGAAGCAGTTATTAATTATTTTACTTCAGAGATTATTTCTGATCTGATTTCCTCTATTTGTTTCTGCATTTGATTCTTTAATACAGATGCTATTAATTCAGAGATTTCTTTTTTTGTTTCTAAGATTAATTGTGTTCTGAGTTCCTCTGTACCTTTTTGTTGTTGTTTCTTTATTTGAGATGCTATTAATTCAGACATTTTAGCTGTGCTAGTGTCCTCTGCACCTGTTCTGGGTGGCCCCAGGACCTGAGACTGCATTTTGGTCCTTGTCTTTGTCATTTTGTACAGCACTGTCCTCTGGTCTTTGCTGTAGAGCTTTCATGCAGATATAACCTTAGCACCTCCTAAAATTCACGTGCAGATGCAGTAAGTTTCAGTTCATCCAGTTGTGCCTGGGTTGAGTCTGGCTATTGTGCTCAGCTCTTTCGTGCTGTAGCCTTTGGAGGTGAACATGTCATGCCCCTCTGGCAGGATGTTCTGCTCCTGGATTAGCTGGGTGTTTTTAGCTTCCAGTCTCTCTGCAAGGACTTCAGATGCAGCATTTCACCTCAGACCTGTATGCCAGGCCTCAGCTGGGTCTCAATGTGCCCTAAGGGGCACAGTAGAGCTTAGAAGCTCTCTCACACACTCACCAGGCCTGGATTTGGCCTGATCTGTAGGGATCCCAAGAGCGCTGTGATAGGTCTAACTCATGCGGCATGCCTGGGCTTAGTCTGGAGGGGTCTAGCAGGTATAGGGGAATGCAGAAACTTTCCCACACACTCGCAGGACCTTGACTTTGGCAGGTCTGGAATGGTCCTGAGCTCGTGATAGAAGTTTCTCAAAATTTAGTTTATAAACTTTGGAGTAAGAAGTCACATGAGATCTCAGATGAGAGTCATGGCCTCCAAAATGGTGGCCACCTCCATGAGACCATGGAGCTCCAGAGCGCCCATGTTGAAACTGAGATGCACTGTAACAGAAAACAAATATTCACTAAGGTTCAAGATTTTATTCCAAAAACACATAAACTGTCTTACTAAAATTTTTATGCTGATTGATTAAATACTGAAATGGCGATGTTTATTATATGATGAGCTAAACATAATACACTGTGGGGCCATAATAAGTTGAGCTGTAAATGGCTATGGTTGACAACTTCTTCAGATAAGTCACTATTGTTGTGGAATGCTGGACTGTGTTGGATTGTGTCGTCGAGTTCAGGCACCTAAATTAGTTGAATGACAATGGAGTGCCCACCTTTGACAGGTGTAGACAAAGGAAGGGGTATAGAAAGGAAGAATCATGATGTGTGTGTATGGACAGTACAGTTGGAATAGATAACGCCGTGCTTCTACATAATTCTATGAGAGGCAAGATTTGCACTAATGGTGGTTGGACAGGATATTATGTCGGCTTCTGGTACTATGGACAAGCACTAGGAAAATAAAAAGGTAGAAAGTATTAATTATTGAATCTTTGATGTAATTCAGGTATAAAAAGTAAGATACATAAACAGCTACACTCTTAATTTACTGTTAAGTACATATGCTATAATAATGTCTGTAAGTATAATATTATGTATGCACCTTGTACAATACCAAAACATTATGAAAACAGTTTGCAATGCATTAATTTATCAAATCCATCTTGTCAAGGTATCTTAAAACTGTCTCATTGATATTTGTACTTCAATAAAATAAAAAAATTTTAAAAAGTATTCTATTATATCTACACTTTGCTTATCCATTCATCTGTCAACAGATGATGAAGTGTTTCTACATTGGAACTATTTTCCTATGAAGATGGAAGTATAATCATAATACTTTGTTAAGTGAAATTCTGTATCACCTGTAATTTTTTGTTTTAGTACTATCTTGTACTCTCTTTGAAAAATTAAAATAAAAAAAAGATGGAAGTCACCATTAAAGCCAGCTCAAAACTAATAATAATAATAATAATAATAATAATAATACATTTCAAGGTCAGCGAAGACTCAGGACATAGGAGAACCTGTACTGCAACATCATGCAACTCCGTTGAGCTCCAAATTTTCTGAACAAGAAGATTATGGAGCCACAGAGGAAAGAGATTGAAGTTCTATAGTGTACCTGGGGAAAGTCACATGGAGAGAAAACTTTCTCTCAGACTCTCACAGAGAGCAAACTGGTCAAGCATTGGCTGTGACTCATCGACATGGATGACACAGAGAAGGGATCTACAGAATAAGATATAGGACTACAAGATAAACCCCGAGGGGACTTCACTGACCACATAAGAAACATAAAGTATATGTGTTGGTATATAAGTCTTGCTCTATCTAGGTCTTAACTATGCAGCAGAAAAGTATAAAAATGAAGTATACATCGCGGGGCCATAACATTAAGCTGAGCTGTAAATGGCTATGGTCGACAACTTCTTTGAATAAGTCACTATTGTTGTGGAATGCTGGACTGTGTTGGATTATGTTGTCAAGTTCAAGCACTTAAGTTAGTTGAATGACAATGGAGTGCCCACCTTTGACAGGTGTAGACAAAGGAAGGGGTATAGAAAGAAAAAATCATGATGTGTGTGTGTATAGACAGAACAGTTGGGATAGATAACGCTGTGCTTCTACATAATCCTATGAGAGGCAAGGTTTGCACTGATGGTAGTTGGACA
Source organism: Ctenomys sociabilis (assembly GCA_004027165.1). Classification (NCBI taxonomy): domain Eukaryota; kingdom Metazoa; phylum Chordata; class Mammalia; order Rodentia; family Ctenomyidae; genus Ctenomys; species Ctenomys sociabilis. The sequence continues at coordinate 247 of PVKA01040387.1, read as the reverse complement.
GGATATTATGTCAGCTTCTAGTGCTATGGTCATCCACTAGGAAAATAATTATTGAATTTTTGATATAATTCAGGTATGAAAATAAGATAAGTAAACAGCTACACTCTTAATTTACTGATAAGAGACATCTTCTATAATAATGTCTGTAAGTATAATATCATGTATGCACCTTGTACGATACCAAAACAGTATGAAAACAGTTTGCAATGTATTAATTTATCAAATCTGTCTTGTTAAGGTGTCTTAA
>PVKA01040386.1:0-18799 GCA_004027165.1 Ctenomys sociabilis | reverse complement strand
TTTTTTTTTTTTTTTTTTTTTTTTTTTTTTTTTTTTTTTTTTTTTTTTTTTTTTTTTTTTTTTTTTTTTTTTTTTCGATATAACTCATCACTGGGAAGGGAAGGAATGAGGGAGACAGGGAGTGAAAGAGTGAGGGAGGTAGGGAAGAAAAAATAGACACATCGTAAGAGCCATTAAAGGGAAAATAATTCCGTTATGGTACATATGATAAGTCAATATTCTATAGCAGAATATTCCTAAACACTTTCTGCCGATGTGGGAAAACAGCATCATGGGGGGGGGGGTCTCTGAAACTGCTCGCATAATAAACCATAGAGGCCCCACCCACCCACCTGCCCACCCACCACCCGCCGGACCGCAGGACACAAGCCCTGTGCACTCTAAGCCGGCCACGGCCGCACCCACCGCCCAGCGGCAGCGCTGTGCTCCGCAGAACCTGGGCCTTCCTGAGCTTCCATCTTCCTCGAGGCTGGCGGCAGCAGGGAACCTGCCTTGTGGGGTTGCCAAGAATACAGAACACAAACACGTGTGCGCACACATCACACAGTTCACAGGGCCCTCCAAGGAGAATTTACACATACTCCACCTCAGCCGAAAGCATGACACACCATACGGTCCCATTCACATGAAATATCTCAAATAACTAAATGCTCCAACCAAAAGCAGGCTTGTTTTTCAAGCTCTGCGAGTGGGGAGGGTGCAAAGTGCTGCTCTGGTGGGGATGGGAGGGATGGAGAAGTTCCCGAAGGAGTCAGAAGTAGCGCTTACACAACATGCAGGTATACTAAATCCCTCTCAAGGTCTCCATTTTAATTTTGTTATGTGGATCTTTCCTCAGGAAAAAAATTCATCCAAAACATTATATACACATTAAAAGATAAGCATAAACCATCAAAATGTTGACTAAAGTAGCAAGAAATTAGCAAACAAACATGAAGATAAATGAAAGTCAAAAGACGCAACCACTGATAAAAACCGGACCGCTGACAACAGTGCACCACAGTATCAGCTAAGCATGCTTCAGCCCTCTGCTCGGGAGGTCTAAAAGGCTATCCTGGTTTGTTGACTAAAACAGACAAAGACACAACAGTGGGGAGGCATAGGTAAGAACAGAGGCCCCATTTCAAAGTAAAAAGATAAAAAGAGCTAGGCAGACAGCTCAGGCTCCCTAGTTCAACCCCCAGTGACTCCAAAGGAAGAGGAGAGGAGGGAAGGGCAGAGAAGCCTGCATACATCTTGTTGTTTCTATGGATCCTACGCACCCGATCCCCTCCCACAACCCACAGCCACTACCAAGTGGCCAAGAGTCTAATCACAAACAACTCATTTTCACATCATCCAAACTAGGCTTGATTTGATTCCATGGGAAGGGGGTGCAGGGAGACTGTTAGCTGGATAAGAGTTCATTGTGTGGCCCTTCCCTAAGCCCCGTGACCACCTGGACTGGCAGCCTGGTATTAAGTTTAAAGGTTTGGAATCGGCTCAGAAGATACATAGTAATACATCTGTGGGAGCTCACCTTGAACTCCCGGCTCCTCCAAATACCGAGCTGAAAACTCTGTTTATTCTGTGTCTACTTTCCAAACTGCAAAGACTTACATGTCACCTGCTCAAATGCTAACAGAGTTTTCTTGGATCCTGTTTTCATCAAAATAAACTGAAAACACTGCCCTTTTAAGTAATTAGCTACAAATGCCAGTTGCCTCGAGGTGACATCAAAGAGACAAACCTGACATTTGTGAAGAAACAGCAGCTGGAAAGAATCACACAGGACAAAAAAGAAAAACAGGGAAACTCTTTCTCTGGGCTAAGTAAAAACTTACATCTTAGAAAGTTAAATAAGCCTTTTATCAGAGAGTGGGTGAGGACCATGACCTCTATGACCTGGGTGGAGGACACAGTGACCTCTGGGGGCCCTGGCCTGCTTGCAGGACCCCAGTAGGGAGGCTCTGTTCACTGCCAAGGACGAGCTGGCATCTCTCAGGATTGGACAGTTATGCAAGACATTTTTTTCTTGCATAGCATCCCTCCCACAGGGCATTCCAATAAATCTGACAAAGAAGATCATTCATAGGGTGGATAAAATTAGCAAAGTGAAGAGAAATTTTTTAACATGGGGGAAAGACAGGAAACACAATCCCAACACAAAGGGTTCCCTGGCACTTCCCTTCCAGGCTCTCACCCACCCCCTACTCCACATACAGTTGGGGTGCAGGGGTGAGAAAAGGCAAGGTTGCCCCAGATACCTGGAACAAAAAGGCAGAAGCAAATCAGAGGCTGACCCAGGAGGGAAGCCTGCTGCCTACCTCCTAGAGAAGGTCCTCTTCTCCTAGGCAAACAGGGAAACCATCTTCTCTCAACAGAAGTGGCTTGGATTTCTGTTGTTTTTGTTTGTTTGATTTTGTTTGAAGCTGGCTATTTATTCTATTTGTTACATAATAAACGTGTCACAAAATATTTTCCTGTTTAGGACTTACCAGCCTAACTTATTTGAACAGAAGCAGAAACATGCCTGCCCACCAAGGCAAAAGTCATGCTTGGCTGTTTCACGATCTCTTTGGAATCCTTGTAAGAAATTGCTGGGTCTGGGCAGTCCAGGAGAAGGGGCTGAAGGCCTTTCTGCAGCGAAATGAGTCATCTAATGAAATGGGAGATCACCATTCTCAGCCTGCGCAAGGCTTAGATTCCTTTTTTTTTTTTTTTGGTAGAACTGGGGATTGAACTCAGGCCCTTGCACTTGCCAGGGAAGTGCTTATTCCACTGAGTCATCTCCCCAGTGTGAGCAAACCTTAGAGGAAGGACAGTCTTTAGGTGCTTTTAAACATTACAAACTGCTTTCAAAAGAAGCCATTATTCATGTGCTTTCAATCTCTCAAAGGCAAGGCTAATCCCACCACCACATTTCTGGGGCCAGTGACCTCACCAGCAGCAGCACAGAACTTTGATATCCCAGGGGAAGGCTGGCAGCCTGGCTCTGTTCCCCAGGTGAGGGGGTCTCCTGCACACCTCTCTTCTTCCTACAGGAAGCCCGATCCAAAAACCCTCATAGGAGCCAAGTTTTTTAAAGTCAGACTAGGTGACCAGCGTGGGGAGGTGGCAGGGCGCACAGCAGTGGCAGCTGTGCTGTGTCAGGAAGAGGACCCTCCACGCAGGCTGCCAGGAGCGTCGGATGCAAATAAACTCGGAGCTGAAAGAATCTGTGACTACATTTCAGTGCCGTGCCACCCTAAGCCACCGAGAAAGAACACCCCACAGTGCCCTGGGAAGGCCAAGGTCAGGTCCCTTCAATTCACAGGGAATGCAGGCCACCACAGGTCCCCTGGTCGTTTCCTAGGGCCTTGCAGACAGACAAGAGTCAGAGCGCACTGGGAGCCTTCAGAACCAGAGGGAGCCCATCTCCAGAGACAGGAAGGGGATAAGCTAACTGCCCTAAGTGCTTCTTTATAACTTCTACTACCTTCCTACAGTGCAGAAATAAAAGATTTGAAAAAAAATTTCATGTTTTAGTACATGAGGAACACAGACTATCCTATCCCTTGCCCAGTTACATACACACACACACACACACACACACACACACACACAGTGTGCATGTGCTTAATAATCCAAGCCAGCCCAGGAAACATAAGTTCTCCAGGATATACACACACCTACCACAAACAACCTAACTACCAAGTCCTAGAACCCTCTCATGCTAGCATCATGATTTGGACAAGAGCTTGCTAGCAGTAGATCAATTACTGATTTTCTTCTTTCAAGAATACCAAAACATGGCATCAAACAATCACCTCAGCCTTAGGGTATGGGGTGAACCCAGGGCCTTCACGCTGAGTTATATTTCCAGCATTTTTTTTTTAGACAGTCACTAAATTACTAAATTGCCCAAGCTGAACTTGAACTTGCTATAATCTTCCTGCCTCAGCTTCTCAGAGTGCTGAGATGGCAAGCAGTACCCCACCACACCTGAATCAAACACAAACCTTTTATCAGCACACAAGCATCCACAGAAACTCCTTTGAATGGAGTGGAATTGGTCAGACAGTCACACTTTCTCCACAGACAATTCAAGCACAAAGTGCAAAGCAAAAGCACAGAATTCACTCCTCACCTACTCTATGAAAGTAAAGGAAATAAAAATATAGCAGCCCTTCTAGCCTCATGAGAGGTAAGGAAAGTCCAAACTGGACACAGTGAAGACCATTCAACAGTCAAAACCTGGATGCATGTTTATAAAGTTACTCCACAAGGCTGGGGAGATGGCTTGGCCTCTAGTCCCTGCTTGGCCAGAGCAAGCACTCAGGTTTCTTGGTGGCAAACACCTGCGATCCTAGTGCTGGGAAGGCTGACACAGGAGGACTATTACAAGTCTGAGCTGTATAGTGAGACCCTGCACCAAATAAATAAAAGATTTTTAAAAAGCTGTTCAACAAATCACCAAGTGGCAAAACCACTTTAAAATTTGGGGCAGACATGCTTCCTACTCCCCAGGAACTCAAAAGATACCTGACAAAACAAACTTCATGCCACTGCAGCTGCTGGACATGTTACTGAAATATGCTGCTGAAATACATCGTGCATGTTTAAATGGAAATAGAAGACACACTGCCACTAAGTCCCTCCTAGTCCTTGCTTCAACCGCACTTACCCTATCCTTCGAAGCTGCCACTCTGTCACAGTTGTAGAAGTCCTCTTTTATAGATGTCTTTATGAGTATGATCAAAAATACAGTGAAAGCCACCGCTAAGTGACATGCAACACAAAGACAAGTTTGTGAAAACATCACACTGTGCCTTCACCCACTTTATTCACCAGATCTGGTACCATGTGACTTCTGATTCTTCCTCAAAATCAAAGTGGCCATGAAAGGTAAGTGTTTAGAATCGATTCTGGGTACTGAAGCAGAATAACCGAAGACACTGGAAAGGCTTACCCAACAGCTGCTTCCACTGTCCTCCTACTAAATCACGCAGGGCTACTTGTAGGTATCTGTTTCTCAACTGTCCAGACCCAGGCCAGTCAAACAGAGGCCGTCAGCTAGCTAAGCAAAGCTCACCCACCTGTCCCTGACCCCTCTCCGTGGTATGCAGCAAGCAAGCTCTCTACTCAGTGCGAAAGCGCTGCCTCCCCACTGCTCCCGGAGCTCTTTGCGGCCAACAATCCCCCGGCCAACAATCCCCCAACAATCGGGGTTTAGGAACTTAAGCCACTGGCTAGAATACACTTTTCAGTGGATAAGATGAAGAGTCTTTCTTTCCTTGACTTACTAAAATAATGACAATAAACAATGCTGCTTTTGGTTAGTAAACTTCCACAAAGCACAAGGGATGCAGGAGTCTTCCCAATCTCCAGTGGAGAAGGCCCTAGGCTACCTACTATCTTTTTGGATACAAGCCATGGCAAGATAAGCAAATAAGCCTTGGGCCATAAAGTTTAAAGCAAATTAGGAAAAGCAGCAGTGGCAAGGGTACAGAGCTTGCTTCGCATGCCTGAGGCCCTGAGTTCTACGCTGATGTTGAAAACAAGAATAAAAGAAAAAAACAGGTAGTGTGAATGTAGCACAATAGTAGCACACTTCGCTAGCACAGCCTCAGTACTGGTGTAAACAGTACTGACATCTAAATGTTAAGAAGAAAAGCAGGCTGAAGGCTCTTCCTAGGTCCTAACACATCTAGGAGAGTGAGGGCCCAGGAGGCATCTGTGGTGCCTGAACAGTCGCAATCAGCAAGAGCAGTAGATCCCACACAAAGCTGAGGACTCCTGCTAAGAAGCAACTGTGAGGTGGTAAATACCTAGGGAGAGTTCTAGGGGTGAAGAGAAAAACCACAGTACGGCAGTACAACTACTAAAGGAGAGTGGACCAGGGACGGCCCCAATAGGGTACATAGAGAGTGAAGGTTGGGAAGATCACATGAACCCAGGAGTGAGACTAAGGAAGGCACACAGGAAGACCTCCAATCCAACCAGAGAAAGTAAAGAGGAGAGGGGAGAGGAGAGGAGGAACAGGGAAAAGGAAACCAAAAGGGCACTTAAGAAAGAAACTCAATCCAGCCCAAGCTAATGCTTTTTCTTTGATTTCCTCACTGGCTCCAAATGAGTATTCAATGAGATGTCCTCAGGGTTGTGGCCACAGCTTGGTGGTACAGTGCTTGCTTAGTATGTACAAAGTTCTGGGTTCAATGGAGGCAGGGAGGGGTTATACCTATAAAGCAATTATCAAACCAGCTGTTATAAGGGGGAGAGAGAAAGGAAGGAAAAGAGAGGGGTTGTAAAGCAATTAGCAAACAGCTATTATAACACTGATAAAGTGGAAGAGATGACTACCAATATTGATACATGTATCACGGCTCCTCAAAAGCAAGTCATGTCAACTTGACTACAAAAAGTCTATAAAATGAATGGCATTGTTTCCAGGAAAGTTCTAGTTCCAACCAGCTGGACCTAAATTTACAATTTTGAAAACTTTATTAAAATTGTTAAACTGCATCCAGTTGATGCAAGTAATGTACATACTGTCTTGTTCTCAATTAAATAGCTCCTCCCACTAAACTAGACCTTCACTGCAGGAGTCTTTTGTAAAATGGACCATTTTACATAATAATTTTCTAGTAAAAGGTAAAACCTTTGATTTCTAAAGCTTCTCTGAAAGACAGAGTCAAAAATAATGGCATTCCTTCCACTTCCTAAATCTGTTTCTTCTGAATTGAAAGTACCCTCTTACTCGGTTAAACTACAATGAATTTCTATTCGTTTAAACACAGGCAGGCAAGAGAAGGCCTGGGCCAGCGGAGCAGGGGAAGCAGAATCTTCCCTACCGCCAGGACACCTCAGTTCAAAGGCAAGTCGATTAAATTCATCCTGTAGTCATTTGTTGAGTTCTCAGAGAACAATGGTAAATTTAGTTACTGGGAACAACAAAAAATCTATTGTTTCTTTTCATTATTCTTCTTCCATGTTGAATGTTTAAACACCGATTGTCCAAGATCGCAGTGCACAACAGATAAAAGCATGATACTAATATTTCTGCGAGATAAAAGCATGACATTAATACACGTATATCAAAAACAGACACACACACACAGTGTCAATGTACTAATCATAAGGAATTAGTTTCATAACACAATTGGCATGTTTGATCAACACAATTTGGTCCTGTCTCTCAATTCAATTCTGTCTTCGCGCACACTTTGCAACAGATAGTAAAGGGCTAGAATTTTGCAAACTTAAATGAAATTATTCCTATAGGAATGGACAGGACATGTTGAAAGATGGGACTGTGGAGGTGGATGACTTTTTAAATGCTTCATACCTCCACTAGAGAAACACCTCCACAGGACATAATCACTTCCCTGTTCCTCTCCTGCCAGCCTTCCAAGTCTTTCAAGGTCAGTCCTCCAAGGGAACTTCTCCATGTCACCAAAATGCAGCAGGGCCTGTTACACTCACCAGAGCTCCACAAAGAGCAAATAAATAATGGAGGACAACCATCCATACCCTGCAGTAAAGCAGGAGACAGAAATTCTGTTCTTCCACCAGCCCAGAGTCCAGAGTCGCTCTGATCTTTCAAAGCCAAAAGCCTCACCCCTCTCCCCAGCCTCATTTCCATCCATCCAAGAAGCCTGGCTTTGCTCCCTCCTGCATGCAAAGAACAGCCCCAGCCCACATGCCAGCTATCAGCATGTTTGGAAAGGTATCTTCACATCTATTTCCATTTCTTTCAAATTTAATAGTCTGCGATTTGGGCTGGTTAATTCTGTTTACAGGACCAAAAACCAATAGCTGTTTGTTTTTATTGTTCTCCATTTGGTATGGAAATCTCTGCCCAAATTCTGGGTTCTCAAGTTGTCAACACTTCAGCATAAATGCTAACAACTGTCCTGAGCCCCAGTGTCCCCCAGTCTCCCCAGCATTGGCTATGGCAGACAAAGATTACTGCTTTATTAGACTTTTGTACCAACTGCATTTTAACCACTTTGTATAACAGAGAAAGGAGGACAGATGATCAGAGTGCATTTTTAAATGCTTCTTCATCTTCCCCTATCATCTTTGGAGCTCTATCAACGTAGTAGCTCTAATTACTGTGAGTACACATACAAATTGATCTGGAATGTAGGCATCTCTAATAGCTTTCTATTTGTGAAATGCCTAAATAAATGCTTGAATTATCCTAACACTCTTTTTCAAACCTCACAAAAGAAACCTGTTAAAACAGTAAATAACCATGAAAAACAAAGCTATCATTAAAATACAAAGCACAGCCAGGCAAGGTGGCATATACCTGTAAGTCTGAAGCAGGACAATCACACATTCAAGCCCAGTCTGGACAACTTTGTGAGACTTTGCTTCAAAGGGGGAGGAAGGAAGAGGTAGATCATAGAACTCAATGTGAAAGCCCTGGGTTCAATCTCCAGTACTAGAAGGAAAAGAAAGGAGGAGGGAGGGGGAAGGAGGGAAGGAGAAGGGAGAAGGGAGAAAGAGGGAAGGGGGAAGGAGGGAGAAGAGGAAGAGGAAGAGGAAGGGGGAGGGGGAGAAGGAGGGGGAAGAGGGACCTTGTAGAAACTCACTCTGTCCTGATAAAGGCCAAAAAGAAGTCAAAAGGAAAAGAGGCAAAGGAAACTCTAGAAAGGGTAGGAACTGGGCTCAAATCCCAATGTGACTCCAACAGACTGTTTGTCAAACTTCCGCTTAGCAGCTTACAAAACGGAGGCAGTCACACTGGCCCCGGAAGGTGGGGAGGACAGCTGGCCAAGGGCTCCGGCTAGTCCTCGGCCCACAGCGGGAGCCCCACAGCCGGTGCGGGAGCCCCACAGCCGGTGCGGGAGCCCCACAGCCGGTGCATGAGCGTGCCATGTTAGCACCCACAGCTCTCAGGTCCTTGAGCAGGCAAAAGTCTCCTGCACGTTTTTCTCAATGATCACCGTTTATCGAGTGATTAACTCTCCAGAGCCCACTTCTGTTACATGTGATTTTTCCTGTGTCATTTATTTCATACACATACATACAAGTGTATCTTTTGCCTCCATACATATAAAGAAAAATCATGATGCACAGTCGTCTATTCTATACAGACACTTTGGTGCTTCCAAGGGGAAAAAGGAAAGTATAATGAAAATTAAATCAAAATACAGAAGAAAATTCTTCTTTAAAAACTTCAGTTTCTAGGGCCGGCAGGATAGCTCAGCAGGGACGAGGCTCGATCCCTGGCACCACACGCTGCACTGACCCCACTCTCAGGCGTGCCTTGCCAGCCCCAAACCAGGCCTGGTGGCACACCACTGTCATCTCAGCGCTGAGGAGGCTGAAAGCAGGAGGATCGCTACGAGCCCAAGCTGCACAGTGAGACCCTGTACCAAAGACATTAAAATAAAAAATAATTAAATACATAAAAATTCACTTTCTTGGTGAATAGTCACACTTCAATAACTGATAAAGAAGAATCTACACATTACCCTATGTGTTGATAAATCCATCCACAGAAAAAGATAAAGCGATACACATAGCCAAAGGGGAAAAAAAATTTAAACTTTTTATTCCAATCTAGTAATCACAGAAAGTCAAATCTACACTAAAACAACAGTAGAAAATTTTACTTTATTTCACGAAACAAAAACTAAAAGAAAATACATCTCCAAATATCCCCTAAGCCCAGCACCCCACTCAGTGGTTTTCACCTCCCTACCAAAGCAATCAAATAGAGATTAGCATGCCTACCAGCTAAAACCAGACTGTGTCAAAATGAAGGCTTGGAATTGTATGTGTCCTTACCAAAAAGGATTTAGGGACTTTTCTGTTAAATAACAAGGAGCACCACAGTCTTTAATACAATGTTTAATTTTGTTTATGTAATAAAGGAATTTTTAAACAGATTAAAACAAAGAATTCAAGGTTACTGGAAGGAACTTTCTAAAACACAATCACATGATGTAGTCATCTCTTCTAAATATGCCGCTGTTACTTTTCTTTTACTCAACACAAGGTCCTACAAAATAATAATCAAAACAACCTTCTGGTAAACACAGAGCTTAAATGCTACCTCTCAAATTAAACATACTTCAAGTGACCTGAAGCCAAACTGAGACACCATTTTGTTAAGCAAGGCTCTTACAAAGGAAGAACAGGGAAACCATCACTAGAGACTCTAAGGATTCAGCCCTAGGGGCTGGAGAGATGGTTCAGTGGTATAAGCGCTTCCCTAGCAAGCGCAAGGGCCTGAGTTCAATTCCCAGTTTCGCAAAAAAAAAAAAAAAAAAAAAAAAAAAAATGGATTCAGCCGTCAGGAGTTGAACGGGGCTGGCTGGAAGGCCAATGGGGAAAAGGTTACCTGATAGTGACCCGCAGGAAGGAATCTTCCAGATTCCTTAGAGAAATTTTCCAGAAATCTTTCTAAGGGATAGTAACAGTCTTTCATCCGTAAAACACTGGACTGCCCAGTACACCACAGGATTTGGAAGGAATGATCCGCAGAGAAAATAACATGGAGATAAACAATTGACATAAAAAATGAATTAGTCCCACAGTGAGAGATCCCAGGCACATTTTTCAGAACCTTGCTATTAGGACATAAACAGAATAAGCTACTTCATAGTGCTTTACACGCAGCAGAAAAGGCAAGACCGTATCTCCTGATTCAAGCATCACTATTTCAGAGCTGAAGACAATTTATAACTGAATGGGCATCAGTTTAGAGATTTTATATTCCATGTGGAAAAACAGGTTGCTTCCAAGGAAAATATTTACTAACTTAAAGGAATAAACTGCTTTTAAGCAGAAGTATATAAATTTCCTAACGAAATATACATTAGCTCACACTGATGTATTACAGTGACTACTGTCCCCTCCTCCCTACCCACTCGTCCCCAGTGCCACCTTAGATTGGGTGCTCAGTGACTTACCCAAGGCAAATGTTACACAAATTATAAACTCCTAGGGCTTGCCACACCGGAGGCCCCTTCTTGGTCAGAACTTTCTGATGTTACGCCCTCATCCAAGGATGATTTTTGAGTGTAGGGTAGTTCCATGAAGGGATCCTGGTGAAAACTAGATTCTTACTCTAGCAGGCAGCAGCCACAGCTGTGCAAGAAAGAGGACATGAAAAACTGGATGGACCATGAGGAGGGATTACCAACACGCCAAAATCCTGACTAGGCAGAGTCTGTAAGTACAAAGGAGTACACAAAAGTGGATACAAAGCCAGCCGACAGCAGGAACTCACAAACAAAAGCAAGGCACATTCACTGGCATTTATGTTAAAAGTTATAGGACACTGAACGTAAGGATGTAAAGCTTGCTACTGTGGCTCTCATGTCCACCTCAAAGATCCAAGGAAGTTCTTTTTATTGCAGTTCCCAAAGACCTACATAGAAGCTCAGCTTTTCCTGAGCTGCTGCAAAACCTGAGATTATGGATGAGATTCCTGTCACCCTCTTCCCCAAATTCATCTTTATAAAGAAAGACCCAAGTCCAAGCATGGTGGTGCACGCCTGTGATCCCAACACTATGGAGGCAGAAATCAGGAAGATCATGAGTCCGAGCTGTGTAGTGAGACCCTGTGCACACACACACACAAACAAAACCCTTAAGAAAAAAAAAAAGCCCCATTACCTGGGTAACTTAAGTGAGTCGCTCTTCCTCAAAACAGAGGACAGGTTAATCAACTATCATATTCCATAATCCAGGCCTCTCACCAAATGGCAAAATCCTTGCATAAATTTGTTTACAGTAATAAAATTTCAGGATGTTTTATCTTTAGTGCTTAAAAATGATACAAATTCTGTTCTCCAAGCCCATATAAGCATTTTTGCTTTTCCAAGCCACTACCACCCCACCCATCCTTTTTCTCTTGCTGATCTTTGACATTTCAGGTCTTGCTCAAGAAATGAACATGGCAACCTCACCTTGTGTGCTTTAAAGACAGTAATGAAAGCAGGCAAGCAGGTGCCTAATTCGTACAATCCCAAGAAAGTTTCACACTCTATCAGAGGTGTAAGTGCAGCATCTTGAGCAAGCAACCTCAAGATACCTGTCCCACAGAAGTACAGAAATACTCAGTAAATCTCATCAATAAAGGAACTGGTTAAATAAATTTAGGCACATCTCATAGCACAAAAATGGGCCCAGAATAGGAATAAGTTTCTTTTGCTTTGTTTTGTTTTGTTTTGTGGTACTGGCAATCAAACCGAGGACCTTGTACATGCAAGGCAAGAATTCTACCACTGAGCCATGTCCCCAGCCCAGGAATACATTACAATGAGTGTAAATGCAAGACAAATGACCTGGATAATAGCTGTGTTTGTGATGTGCACATTTTACTAAAATATATGCAGGGGGCCAGGGATGTAGCTCAGCAGCATGGGGCCTGCCTGGCAAGTGTAAGGCCCTGTGCTTGATTCCAAAAAAGTAAATAAATAAAATAAAAATAAGTAAAAGATACACAGAAAATACATGTCATATATACATGCCACTCTAAAAATATTAGTATTTTAAAGTTATAAAACAATACAAATTATTACTATCTGTATAATTATATTTTAGAGAAACATATAAGCTTATGTGTACAAACCCCATAAAAAAATACATATCAAAGTAGCCATCGATTAAAGTGAGGACTGTCATCTTCACCTACATCACACTCAAGTGGTTCAAACACTGTAATTTAAAAGCCTTTTTAATAAAAGCTAGTCATGCCAACAGTTATTTTATCTTTTCTTCTAAATAGTGTAACAGGGTCAGCAAGATAATTCAGTGGACAAAGTGCCTGCTTCACAAGTGCAGGGACCGGGATTCGATCCCCCACACCACAAGCCAGCTAGTCCTGCCCTCAGGTGCACCCTGCTAGCCCCAAACCAGGGGTGGTGGTACATACCTATAATCCCAGTTCTAGGGAGGCCGAACACAAGATCACTATGAGTCTGAGCTGCACAGTGAGACCCTATACCAAATATACAAATTTAAAATAAATAAATAAATGCATGAATAATGTAACATCCTTAACATTTTAAAGAAAAAAAAAAATTCAAGAATCACATCATCAAATTAAATCCCCAGAGACTCATCTCTTCCACATGACTGTAAAATCAGATATCCAGTTCTATTTTTTTTTTTTTTTTTTGCGGAACCGGGGATTGAACTCAGGCCCTTGCGCTTGCCAGGGAAGCGCTTATTCCACTGAGCCATCTCCCCGGCCCCTCCAGTTCTATTTTTAAAAATCACATTTTTACTCAATCTAGAAAATTCTCAGACTTCCAACTCCAGGCTTCATAGAAAAGGTCAGTATGAAATCTGAAAGTCATTACTCTGTTCAAACTCACAAATAAGAAGGAAGTTACTTTATCTTTTTAAAGCACTGAGGATCAAATCCACAACCAAGGGTTTTGCACAAGTGAGGCAGTTATTCCACCACTGAGCTCTATCTCCAGCCCAGAAAATCCTTACTCTTAATTTCTTTCAATGCCAAAACTTCCTACATAATGACTAGACTTGCAATAAGGTAAGTGCCAGGAAGCAGAATAAGGTGCTCCAATAGTACCAGAGGAAATAAGGCAAAGTACAACAGGTAATTTCAAGAAATAGTAAGACAGGCAAAATGGCACCAGTCTGTAATCCCAGCTCCTCAGGTGGCTGAAGCAAGGAATCAGGAGTACGTGGCAGCCTGCACAATGTACCGAGACACAAACCCCCATTTCAAAGAAATATTGAATTGTGACACAGACATGAGATTAGATTTTATTAGATGTATTTTGTGAAAAACATTTAAATATGAGAAAACAACACATTTATGCACTCTTTGCAGTATTTACCATTAATATTGCTCAAAAATTCAGTTTGGCCAAACAAGTATCTAAAACTGTTTTTATTTTTTTACGGTTCTACATTTTTAAAATAAATGTGAACTTGCTAAAAACCAAAAAAGCAATTATCAAAAGGAAGGAGGAGAAGGAAGTTAAAAAAAAATCAGCTGTGTCACCTACGTGGGCCAGCGGCCGGGCCTGCCATCATCTCAGCGATGTGACCATCATGCGCTGCCCGTGTGTACTGACAACATTTTAAAATTCTAAAACTACTAATTTATGCTTCTGAAAGTCAGATCCTACTTGAACTGATACTGCTAAAGTCAAAATCTAAGTATTTGCCTGCTCTGTGATAAGATCACGGCTGACTTTCCTTTCTTTTTGACTCATCTCTAGCGTCCCAATTTTGTGTATCATCTGTTAGTGTTTGTAGTTTAAAATACATAAGCCTGGAGGCTTTTATGACCCTCAGACCTTCCGCCTTCTGTGAGAAAGAGGTAGTAGGGGCCAACGAGAGGGCCTTACAATTTCACCCCATGCCCAGCATCTCCCTTTGAATAAACAACGTCAGCTAGCATTTAAATCTTTAAAGATAAATTATAGATAGATAGACAGACAGACAGACAGACAGACAGACAGACAGATAATCTTAGTTCTCCTCCTATGTCTTTAAAAGCATATTTTATGTTAAGGGCTTTTACCAGAAAATTCTTCCCATTTAAGGTAAGCTGCATATCCTTCTTCTATTATTTCTGGCACTGGTACACAATAAACTAAAGAAAATGGGCTCCTTCCATCAACAAATTTAACTGGGCTGCTAATCTTTTTATCCCAATAGGCTGGCAATTCCTTTAAAAAAAAAAAAAGCAAGCTGGCTTGACTTCAAAGTACAGAAACTGTCTTAATTATCTAAGCAACAACCTGCTTTTAAATGAAGCAACACGGCATGTTATTTTTAGGGCTGTGACTCCTAGGTGGCAGGAGCTATAATTGCACGTGCATACAAACAATCTGTATTTTTAATGTGGTGTTGCACTTTAAGAAAGTCTGAAATGAAACACCCCAGGCTAAAAAGGGATCCTGTTAGGCACATACTCCCCTTTAGATGTCAAATCAGAATATCTTTAAATTTCTGTTCAATCCCCAGTTCCAGAAAAAAAATTAAAAAATAAATTATTTAGTACTTTACACATTCCTGAAGCCAATTTTAGAGCAAACACTCTAATGCTTAGTTTACACAGCAAATTAGTCTATGAAACCTATCATCAATGACACCCTAGCAACCAGGGTGAACAGTCAGGTAATAATTAGCAACCCCCCTAAATTTAAAAAAAAAAGTTAGGCCTGGAAGTATAGCTAGGTGGTAGAGCATTTGACTAACATGCATAAGATTCCAAGTTTCACACACTGCTCTGGAAATTGTTATTTAAAAATTGGAAAAGATAAAATATTTATTCTAACAAAACTAATTCTGGTTAAAACATTTTGGGGCCCTGTGCACGGCAGTACACACCTATAACACCAGCTGCTCAGAAAGCTGAGTAAGGAGGATGGCAAATTCAGGGCCAATGTGAGCAACTTAGCAAGACCCTGCCTCATAATAAGTTTTTAAAGGAGGGCTGGGGATCTAGCTCAACATAGAGCAGCTGCATAGCACGCCTAAGGCCCTAGGCTCAATCTCTAGAAACATAAGAAAAACAAAACATGGGACAGTGACGTAGAATCAAAAGGACACCTCCCCACTGTGTCCCCTTGAAGGAAGCAATGCTTCATATATTTAATTTTGAACAACTGTATACAGGTGAAAACAATTTCATTTTTGATATGATAGATGAAATGGACTACACAACCTACCTGCAAGCAATCTATATTTTTAATGTGGTTAAAAATGTGTTAACCTTCCCCTATCTGGCACCAGGAGCTTTAGTAGTCCCTTCTCCTTGAACTCTTTAAGTATACGTACAGTGACAAAGCCGCCCACATGAGCTGCTGCAAGTGAGCTTTAAGCCACAGGACCTGAAACCCCAGCCTGCAGAAGGGCACCTGCTTCTGTGCGAACCATCCAGAGGACACTGCAGAACAGCCGGCCACCTCCCCAGCCCCAGCACAGTGTCAGTTTTCAAGCAACAGCCAGTATTTATTTTGGCAAAGGTAAGCGGCCTATCCCCAATCCTGACTGAGGCCAAAGCCATCACTGTTCCTAAGTTCATCCCGGAGATCACCACATGAAGCTACAGAGAAGCACTGGCACCAGCCCGGCTTCTGGCCCCAAAGATCCCGCACAGAAATGTACTCAAACTCAAACGTATTTCCACGAGTGCTCTCTCACTCATGATCAGGCCCTCGGTTTGGAGCTCCCCAAGCTTGAAAGGGTATCTGCAAGGAAAAAATAAAAAAAAAAAAAAAAAAGAGTAAAATATTCTCTGGGACAGCCCTCGTCACTCAAGAGATATGAAAGGTGAGAAATTACAGGCCACTCCTGAGCTGCCCCAAATGACACCCTGCCACCTCCCCACCCAGGCATTTTTCACTGCCTAACCATTCAGACCTTGCACTATGAAGACAAGTAATACAGAATTCAGAATAACAGCAGTTATTCTGTACAAATTTTTATTAAGAGACAGGCTTTCAACACTGAATGCTTCACTTGCTTTGTGATCTAGAAGTTAGGCTAAACCATCCATTCTTTGATCAGACCAAAGGGAACAGAGACAACTGTGGCTCAAACTTACCTTTCAAGGGACTAAAGCTAGTAGTTATTATTTTTCCAAAGTAGAGTTAATTTCAGAACTTCTTTGTAGTTTCATCCAAGAAAGAAAAGTATCTAGTAGAGGTCTGGTTTGTTGCTTGCTGTCCTGGGGCAGTACTGGGGATCACTGAAGTGCTCTCCACCAAACTATATATAAGAAATATAGAAAGACCCCTGTCCGGTCTTTCTTTATAACATAAAGGATAGCCTGAAGCGGTCCTGATCACAATATCCAACCCCAAGATTCTAAAATAATTTTTTAAGGAAATGTAACTTTCTTGCTGCTGCTGTCGCTGCTGCTGCTGCTGGTGGTGGTACTAGGGATCACACTGAGGATACACTGAGCTTTTTATTTCTGGATTGTTTCTTGGTCCAGACTGGCCTCAAATTTGTGATATATACCCGTCCCAGCCTCCTGAGTAGCTGGGATTATACCACACTCAGCAAGAGATGTAACATTTTGATGCTTGTGAAAATACTGGATTTCATTTGGGAGGAATCTGTGTTTACAGAAATCACCTTTGCAAAATGAGTTAGGTGAGCAAGATTTTTTTAAATGTATACCTTAAAACTATCACCCTAAAACACTCTACCTTACCACACACATAAAAGAGTAACTCTTTTCTGGAAATATGCAATTAGCTTTCAAATAAGGTACAACCAACCAGCTTTCAGATGCTGAGCTCCTTTTCCTACCAAGCAAATGAATGGCAAGCCCTGGAGAGCCTCCTCCCATCACTTACCCAATATTCAGCCAGGCCGTGCATGTTTTGAGAACCTGCCATGAGCACCAAGCACCGCCCACCATGCCTCCAGAGACAACGGGACAATCTGCACCTGCACACTCCAGTGAGGCAGCCACCAGCCTGAGCAACTGAGGAACGCCACTGCACTTCTTTAATTTTATTTAACTTTAATAGCCCCATTCAGTGGCTCCCAGAACACAAGACCTGACACTCCTCTGGCACAATGCTGCCACTTAGTTACAGAATACCAGGCTGGCAGAAGGGATGTGCCAAATGGTGCTCCCCAGTCTGAATGGTCCCTTCTATCTCAGATGCCTTTCCTCCCTAGCAGGTTGCTGCCTCTCTGCAATGCTTTGCAGCACACACACACACACACGCATGCACACACACACACACACACACACACACGTACACATCTACTTTGTTGACAGGTTCTCACCAAAGACTAAAAAAATCTACAGACCAGCCAAGAGACAAAGATTGAAATGAAGGTATTGTGTGTTTAGACATAACATGATTCCTAAGTTAAACAACCATCCTGGTGAAGAAAGACGTATGAACATGAATTTAACACCTCTAAAGGCATAAGATTTTGCTGTGATGTCTAAATGTATACCTTAAAACTAACACCCTAAAACACTCTACCTTACCACATATGTAAAAGAGTAACTCTTTTTTGGAAATATGCAAGTTATTTATAATAACAGAGTAAATGTTTTTCTGAGATAAATATGTCCTCAGGAAAAATTTACTCTATTAAAATGGCAGTTAATAAAATCTAATGCAGAGGGTGCTAGAGATGAAGATAGCACACAGTAGGCAAGTGCTCCGCAAGAGATACAGCCCCAGTTAAGAAACCTATAGTTAAAAAATTCTTGATCCAGTAATACTTTCAATTTCTTCCTTTGTGTCAACAAGTAAATATACCAACAAGGAAACTGTATAATGTAAGAAGATAATGAACAAAGTCGGACTCATGAGCCAGGAAATTTAAAGATTTCAGGACCAATGACAAGATACTTCAATCTGCCCTGCTTTCAGTTATAAGAATGAAGGCACTAGGCCAGCAAGATAGCTCAGCAGAAAAAGTGCCTACTTAGGCAAGAATGGGGACCGCACAGCACCATTCCCAGCACGACATACCCCAGGGCAGGCTGAGCCGACCAGAGTCCGGGTACCATGGCTCAGGCCTATAATCCCAGTGCCAGGGAGGCTGAAAGCAGGAGGATCACCATGAGTCCAAGCTGCATAGTAAGATCCTGCAACAACCAAATACCTGAAGAAGGAGAAGGAAAAGAAAAAGGAGAACAAAAAGGAGGAGAAGAAGGAAGGTACTGTGGTCCACTTTGCTCTTCAGTCTCTTCCAAAGCTGAACTTACTTTCCCTATATGCTTATGCCACCTCACTTTAGAACTGAGTTATAAATGCCAGCAGTGACCTGTCATTCCTTTCTCCAGTATTCCTCTTTTGCTGCTCCTCTCAGAGTTATCCAGGTCACCCATAATCAAGCAGCAGGAGAC
>PVKA01040385.1:0-18797 GCA_004027165.1 Ctenomys sociabilis | reverse complement strand
AAAAAAAAAAAAAAAAAAAAAAAAAAAAAACCACCAAGCCCCAACTCCCCCAGCGAAAGCACCAGTCACAGAAGCAAAATCATAAGATGGCTCAGTGAAATAAGCGCTTCCCTGGCAAGTGCAAAGGCCTGAGTTCAATCCCCAGCTCTGCCAAAAATAAAGAACAAAGGCATAACCTTTAAAGAAAAAACAAAGTCATCACTGTAAATAAGGCCTGGCATTTGCTTCAGAGCCTTCAGGAGAGGGCAGTGTGGCAACGGGAAACACACCTGGCCACGTGGGTGACACCGTATTGGTGTGTAATGAATGTGAAGGGTCACCGTGTTGCGCTGGAACTTTAAACGCTCCTGAAACTTTTCACACTTAAATAAAGGAGGCTGGCAGGTAACACCCTATGATCCCAGCTATGCTTGGGGCTGAAGCAGGAGGATCACAACATCTTTTTGAACACAAGGTATCACTCACTATGTAGCCCAAATTGGCCTTTAACTCAAGGCAGTCCTCCTGCCTCAGCCTCTTGGGTGCTGAGATTACAGGTGTTTGCCGCCACAGTCAGCTCTGGATTGCAAGTTTGAAGCCAGACTAGGTAACTGTGACCTTATCTCGAACTAAAAAGGGGCTGGGGTGGAGAGCACTGGCCCACCATTCATCAAGCCCTAGGTTCTACCCCAGCACAAAATGGAGGGGAAAAAGTGAACTTTGAAGCAACAGCCCGTGCAGCTGAGGCAACAGGGCCAAGGCCTGGCCTCCCCACCCTCAGCCGCTCCCAGCAGGCCGTCTGGGGTAGTCCGCAGCCTGGTTGGAACCTGGCCCTGCAGAGCCCCACAGGTGGCCTGGTCCCAGCCCATCTGCAGCACGTGAGTCCTGTCTGTCCCACAGGACCTTTCTGAGCCCCAGAGGATATCCGAGCCTAAATATCCGAGCTCCAGAGAAGCCCAGCTCAGCTGTCCAGCCATGCCCCCAATCAAAGCATGACGTAGGCCTTGGTGTCCCTTGAAGCCTGGCAATGTCAAACACTTCAGGTCAAACATGGTCCAGCTTTATTGCTCCAATGTGAACAGCACCTGGACCTGGCTGTGCCATCCACTGTGTTACCAGAACCCCAGACACACACAGAACAAGAGGTGCCACACGCCTGGTCACCGCCAGAACTCAAAGCTGGACGCACCCTCACTGGAGCCTGCGGCTCTCCCACTCTCGGGCCTTGGGCTCCTCCGGCTGTGCTGGTGACGTCCCCACCCTAACTGGCCACCGGCGCCATCGTCTTCTGACACAGCCTGGCAAGGAGCCCCGCCATCTGCAGAAGCGAGTTCACGCCCTCCGCCACACGCATGTGTGTGTAGCCGATCTCCTGCAGACAGGCAGTGCAAGGCTGGTTACTACATGCAGAGGGTGCTTTCTTCGGCCTGAACAGGCAGCACGCTCCCAACAGATATAGCGATGGGGCCAGGGAGATGGCTCAGTAGAATAAGTGCTTGCCTGGCAAGCGCAAAGGCTTGAGTTCAACCCCCCCCTCAAAAAAAAGACACATACACTTAAGCAACCCAAAGCCAGGCATGCACGCCTATAATCCAAGCACTGGGTAGGTTGAGGCAGGAGAATCACTGTCTGAGAACACAGTGAGTTCAAGGTCAGCCTGGACTACAGCATGAGACTATATTTTTGCCAGACCATAAAAAAGGGCAGGGAAGGCCACAGCAGAGCACCTGCCCGGGGCAGGCAAGGCCCTGAGTCCCGGGCCCTGTGCTCAGTCACTCATTGAGAGCCTGGAGGACCAGCACCAGTTTCTGGGGCAGCAGTTTTGGGGCGTTCACCTTGATGAACTCCAGCTTCAGGTACTCGGCCATCTGGAAAGTCTTGCACACGCGGAACACATTGCCGATGATGTCCTCAGGCGAGTAGCCCAAGTGCCACAGATGAGCGAGGATCTGGGCAGAGGGAGGCAGGGAAGCTGTAGGCACTCAGGGCACGGCTCGTCCAGACAACCCACATGGGCTGGGGGGACCTGTGGAGCCCGCAGCCTGACATGCTCTGCTCAAATGGGGTCAACGCATCTAGGGCTGGAGCCAGCCCGGCCAGTGTTTCTGCAGGCCTCAGCGTGGGCTGCTGTGGTGGCCTTTCCATCTTCACCTGCGTTCTCTTTCTCCTGAGCCAGGGTCTAGCTGTAGTTCACACTGGCCTTGATCTCCTGCTGACCCCAGCCCCAGCCCGCCCGATGCTGGCACCACAGGCGTGAGCCACTGCCCCCAGCTGCTGGAGCTCTGCAAACACTGAGGCAGCCTACTGAGCACCCTGCAGGATCGCTCGGCCGTGTAGCCCAAGCCCACCCACCCTGTGCACACTAGGGGTCCAGAACTGACCTTTCTGCCCCAGTCTCGGCATCTCGGGGTGAATTCAGCGGGTACAAACCGTGTCTGCAAACTCCAAGCCATATGGGGATGGGCCTCGGACCATGTACCCTGTCTCAGTCTCCCTGCCCGGGACTCCAGTGCCACAGGACTCGGGGCACCTCGCCCACCCCCAGGTCCTCCACTCTGGTGCAGCACGTCTGGACCCAGCCCTAGACCGGCGTGCAGAAGGCAGAAGCCCAGCAGCTCACCTTGTAGGCCTCGTCAATGTTGGCGCTCACGCAGTGCTGGATCATCTCCTTCACCAGCAGGGGGTGTGGCTCGTCACAGACCTGGCCACACCAGGAGGTGCATAAGGGGCAGGAGGACCCAACTCCTGGCCACACGCAAGGCCCCCTCCCAGCCTGCTCCCGCCCAGCAACACAGGTGGCCCACCCCAGGGCCATGAGGCCTGGCACCTTGAACACGTTCTCGCTGTTGATGAAGCCAAAGCCTGAGAAGGTGGACTGCAGGTTGTTCAGCGCCTGCGGGGGGACGGACACATGGCCAGGTGAGCAGGACAGCCGGCCTGCCCCGCCTCCCAGCCTGGGCCCAGGGCGTACCTGCCGCATGTCGCCCTGTGCCGTGAAGATGATGGCTTCCAGGCCGTCATCTGTATAGGGCACGGCTTCCTTCTCGATGACACTCAGGAGCCGAGCGAGGACCTGCGCGTCAGTGAGCTTGGTGTAGCGCAGCACAGCACAGCGGGACTGGATGGGCTCTGTGGGCAACGCAGCCATGCTGGCCTCTGCCCAACCAGAGGGGCTTGGGGGCCACAAGTGAGCTGGGTGACAACCTGTGAGCAGCACCAGCTCAGACAGGACACACAACACACCGCCACTCGGCCACGGCAGCGCGGGCACCACGGAGGCCGCCATGGTGTGGGCTAGACGGTGCACCCGCTGGGCAGGTCACACCGACAGCCCATGACCTCCTCAGAGCTCTATGGAATGTACTGAGGGCTCAACACAGGACCTTCACACTGAGCTATATCCCCAGCCTTTTAAAAAATTTTTATTTGGCAACAGGGTCTAAGTCATTAAATTATGCAGACAGGGATAGAACTTGCAGTCCTCCTGCCTCAGCCTCCTAGAGTGCGGTTTTAGGGGCTGGAAACCCTGTCTCAAAAAAAAAAAAAAAAAAGTGCAGTTTTACAGGTGCACAATGCGCGGCACAAACAGAGTTGCAGTGTTCTGTCCCTCAGCTGAGACTAACAGCAGCTCCTATGCCGTCCATGCCCCTTTGTGGTCTCCAATGCTTGCTGTGCCAGCTCCCTAGGAGACTTTTTCTGTGGTGCTGGACTGAGCCCAGGGCGTCACCCACACTAGAGGAGGGGTCTACTACCAAGCCACGGCCAGCTTGGAGACAAGGTTAAAGGTCTCACATACAGGGATGCAACTTCCCTTTAGGAAACAACAGTCATGAGAATGCTGAGCGTGTCCGGAAGTTTAACTGCACGAGTGTCGGCACTTCCTCCAACTGTCGCTGCAAGTCACCAAGCAAAGCCACCAACATACAGACACACAGACCCTGCAGCACACCGCAGGAAGGGGTGGGAAGGGAACCGAGCTGCTGTCCTCGACAATATACCGGGCTACTGGGCAGGTGAGGAGTGGCAGGTGCCCCAGGATGGGGACAGACAGCAGCCGTGTGTTTCTCCCATGATAGGGGCCGTTTCCAACTCTGAATGCTCAAGGTCCAGAGAAAAAACACACATCAGTGAGAACTGACAATCAATGAATGGACACAATGGACACATGGGGACACGGGGAGGGGTGGGACACAGAGGACTCCTGGCACACTGGACAGGCACAGCAACCTCAGAGCACCGAGTGCTGACATGCAGAGGAGCCACTCGAAGGGCAGGTGTGAGCAGAGGCACAGGGCGGGTGGGGGGTAGGGCTGTGCACGCGGCCCGGCATGGGGAGGATGTGAGGCTGGGCACGGTGGGGGCGGAGGACAGGGAAGACAGACCGAGGCCAAACTGAGGCCTAATGTGGAGATCAGAGGCCAGGCAACTCATAGCAGGACGGGGCCAGGGCATGGGCGAAGCCACACACCTGGAGGGCACAAAGCATCAGGGAGGACACGGGGGTGATGGAGTCATTGAGCAACGTGACAGTGACATCACTGTGCCCAAGAGTGCAGGAGGTGGACAGACCTGGGGCTATGGTCTCTGCTGGCCACTGCTGTGACACTGGACAACTACCTGACCTCCCCGACTCCAGCTCCTTATTTCTGCAGTGAAGCCAGGGGAGGCATGGTAGTCACACCTATAATTGGAACTCAGAGGCTGAGGCAGGAGGATGGCAAGATGTAGCTCTACATAAAAATTCAGCAAAAGTCTGGGGTATAGCTCAGTGGCAGAGCACTTCCCTTGCATGTACAAGGCTGAGGGTTCAATCTTCAATATTAAAATAAAGGGAAAGGAAAGACAGTGCAGCCAATAATGCTTCATAAGTTAAAGTTAATCAGGTTAAAGTTAAGTGCAGTGGCACTAGCCTGTAACCCAACACTCTAGGAGGCTGAGGCAGGAGGATCCCAAGTTAATTTAGGTTGATTCTGTCTCAAAAAGGACTGGAGGTATAGCTCAGTGCCAAGGCCCTGGGTTCAATCTCAAGGCTTGAACAAATTTCAGTTAACTGTCTTTCAGAATGTCACATTTGTGACAAATATACTTTTACCAACCAGAATGTAGTACAAAGCTGCTCATGGCAAGCTGATGTGCTTCTAGGGCCACAGCCCCTCCTGCGCCACGCGGACTCCACTCACCTATGATCTTGTCCGAGGCGTTGCAGGCCAGCGCGAAGCGGGTGGTCCTGGAGTAGATCTCCATGGTCCTGCGCAGGGCCTGCTGTGCGCCGTCCGTCATGCTGGGAGGGGAATGTGGGAGAGGCACTGTGCAGCTACGACCGACCCACAGGACGCCTCTCCCACACAATGGCACGGGCCGGTGTGCCACACTTCACAGACGCATCCTAATGAGAAGAGGGGACGCACATACGCACGCACACACACGCTCACATGCTCGGAGTGACATGTATTGATGACGCCAACTCGCTCAGAAACGCACTCAGAATCAAATAAAAAAAGATGACATGAGTGGACGGGAAGACAGGTGCATGGGTATGTAGAAAGAGCAGACACAGCGGGCTGTGAACCCCAGGATCCAGATGCACGTGTGAAGGCTGGGCAAGCGGGACTTGCCAGTAAGCCCAGCAGCACTTGGGAGGCCGAGACAGGAGGGTTGCACTTTGACACCTGTCTGGATTACATAACAAGGCCTTAAAAAAAAAAAATCAAAATATAAGATACAAAAAGTATAAAATGTGTCATGCCAGAGTAAAAGTCCTCTAGTAAAAAAAGAAAAAACAGCACAATAGGATAGTATTTTCGAAGTTGTCTTCAAAGAACATGAGTTACTGCCATAGCTGTAGATAATTGGAATTATCCACATTTATTTTCTGGTGCTAGGAATCAAGCTCGGGACCCGGCGCGGTGCCACTGGGCTTTATCCCCCGACCTGCAACTGTGTTTAGAAGATGTAGTGAGCACGCCCGCCAGGGTGCTTCTGACTAAACTCAGCCGGGGCCAGACGTGGCCACGAGGCCCTCGGCCACCCACCTGTCGGCCTCGTCGAGGATGATGATCTTGTGCCGGCCCCTGGGAAGCGTCACTTTCTGCTGGGCAAACATTTTGATTTTATTCCGCACAACATCGATGCCCCTGAAACAATAAGCTGAAACTGCACTGCCACCTGCTAATAAAATTCAGTCTGTGGGAGACTGAACCCAGGGCCTTCACGTGGAAGGACGCTCCTAGCCTTTCTTATTTTGAGGCAGGGCCTCCCAAAATTCTTAAGTTGGGCTGGAACTTTTGACCCTTCTGCCTCAGCTTCCCAGAGCACTCGGCTTACAGGTGTGCCCGGCTCAACACATCCTAATTTTCCTGTGGTGTAGGGGACTGAACTTAGGGCCTCAGGCACATTCGGCAGGTGCTACCCTGCTGAGCTACTTACCTGGCAGAAGAATATATTTCTAAGGAAAACAAAGTCTTTTCATGTTGTGAGACTCTCAGTGGGAAAGACCTCACTATTCACTGTCTTGTGAGATGTCCTTGGCCATGCGGCGATTTGTTTAATTTGTTTTTGAGACAGGGTCTCTCTGTGTAGCCCAGGCTGGCCTCAAACTCACAGCCATCCTCCTGCCTCAGCCTTCTGAGTTCTGGGATTACAGCGTGGGCCACTGCAGCAGGAAGCCATCTCTGTTTGCTAGGACAGGATTTCCTTCATCCTGGCATTTGTGTGCATACACGCATGTAGGAGTGGTGGGATGTGGAGGGCAAGCACGCCTCGCACGCACTGGGGGACGGAAACAGAGTCTACAGAAATGGGAGGGACATCTTGGTGCTTGTCACCTCGGAACCTCGGGGACATCATGCTGAGCGAAAGAAGCCAGTCACAGGTGGGCACTGAGCGATGCTGGGTGTGGCAGAGCACACCTGCAATCCCTGCACTGTGGGAGACTGAGGCAGGAGGATCCTACGTTCCAGCCCAGCCTAGGCAATTTAGGGGGGGACCCTGTCTCAAAAGAAAAAGGAAAAAGAACTGGGGGTATAGCTCATTGTGAAGGTCTTGTGTTTGATCTCCACAACTGTAAAAAAAAAAAAGGATCAAGGAAAAAAATTTTAATATTACACACATTCTACCACTTTTCTTCCAGTACTAGGGATTCAACCCAGAGTCTTCACACTAAGCTCCAGCCCTAGCCTTATTTTTTATCTTGAGTTCAGATCTCACCAAGTCATGCAAACTGAGCGAGAACTCATGATTCCCCCTGCCTCAGCCTTTCAGACTTCTGGCAAGTACCACCAGGCCTGGCTCTCCACAATTTGAAAGAATTCTTTCATTTTTCCACCAAAACAAAGGGAAGTACTTGCCCCACTATCCCTGGGGTGGGGAAGGGCACCCCTGAAGCCCAACCTCACCAGACCGACCTGTCATTGGATGCATTGAGCTCCAGAACTGCATCTTTCAGCGCGGGGCCCAGGAGGGCTCGTGCCAAGCACAGGATGCTGGTGGTTTTGCCAGTTCCAGGGGGCCCCTAGGGAAGGATGCAATGAGTGCCTGGTGCCACCAGGGGGACCTGGGTGCAGCCCCCAGCACCCACATCAGCCACCAAGTGCCCCCAAGCTTCCCGCTGATGGGAGGGGAGGTGCGGGGCCCAAGGACGAAACACAGAGCCTGGCGGGGAAATGAGAGGCCAGGACACCCTGGGGTCTCCTACTCACAGCAATGATGATATTGGGCACGTTCCCTTCTCTTGCAAAGACCTGAGGGAAAGATACCATTAAAACTGATTAGGGGCAGGTGAGATAACTCAGCAGCCTAAGCTCCTGCTTAGGCAAGCACAGGGACCAACAGCAGTACCACATGCCATGCCAGCCCCACCCCCGGGCATGCTGAATTGGCCGAGACTGGGCGTGGTGGTGCAGCCTGTAATCACAGTGCTCAAGAGGCTGAAAAGAGGAAGATCACTCTGAGTCCGAGCTGCGCAGTGAGACCCGGTACCAAATACATTAAAAAAAAAAAAAAACACCAAAAACTGATTAGGCCAGGCATGGTGGCCCATGCCTCTAATTCCAGCACTTTGAAGGCTGAAGCAGGGGGATCGCCATGAATCTGAAGTCAGCTTGGACGACATAATGCATTTGAGGCCAGCCTTGAGTTATAGGACAAGACCGACCCCTGTCTCACATAAATAAACTTTTTAAAAGTTTAATCACATAATTAGAAGCTAGGTGTAGTGCACCTATGGCTGGAGGCTGAGGCAGGAAGATGCCACAAGTTCTAGGCCAGTGTGAGCCATGTAGCATGACTGTCTCAAAAAAAAAAAAAAAAAAGACTATCACTGAGTGAGTGAATGAATGATAAACCTGGTGAGGGCCAGGCCTGGTAGTGCATATCTATAATCCAAGATACTCAGGAGGATGAGGAAGGAAGACTGCAAGCTTGAACCCAGCCTAGACAACTTAAGCTCCTCTCTCAAAATAAAACATAGGCTGCAGAGGCAGCTCAGTGCAAAGGCTCTGGGTTTAATTCTAATACCACAGGGGGTGGGGGATCAAACCCAGCTAATCCGCAGGTCTGAACAGGAGGACGCACAGTTACACATCCTTCCCTGGGGCGGGCCAAGGGACAGGCTCCACGCAGCACACACGACCGTGAACTCATGGACTCCCTGCACTGACCTGAGCCTCACACGAGTCCCACCTGTGCACAGTGCACGCCAGCGACCCGCTGCACTCTGTGCTCTCCGGTCAGGCTTCTTCCGCTTTCTCCCAGGCGCCCCCCACCCCACTTTCCTAGCCCATAGCCCACGGCTGCTAGCTGGACGGCAGTCAGTCAGCCTGGTCTCCTGGCCGCTGATGTGGCCCCACTTGTTCTGGGTCTCTAAA
This sequence comes from Ctenomys sociabilis, assembly GCA_004027165.1. Lineage (NCBI taxonomy): Eukaryota > Metazoa > Chordata > Mammalia > Rodentia > Ctenomyidae > Ctenomys > Ctenomys sociabilis. The sequence continues at coordinate 9,954 of PVKA01040385.1, read as the reverse complement.
GTACTCACCTATTAAAATAGCTCTACCCACTCAGACCCAGCCTGGCTTCTGTCCTCACTGTGAAGCTCAAACTTTGTCTCTGTCTCTCAGTCTGTCTTTTTGAGACAGGGTCTTGCTAGGCAGTTCAGGATGGCTCACTTTGTAGCCAGGTCTGGCCTTGAATTCATGGAAATTCTCCTGCCTCAGCCTCCTGAGTGCTAGGATTACAGGGGTATGCTACCATGCCAGGCCTCCAAAGTTTTTTTTATTTGGGGTGGGGGTTTCCTTGAAATGAAGCCCAGGGCCTAAGGCCAGTTAAGCAAGTGCTGTATAAAGAGTGACATCCTAGGGCCTGGGGAGATAGCTTGGTGATCTAAACACCTTCCTGGCAAGTGCAAGGACCCAGGAACCACACGCTGTGCAGGCTCCAGTGCACCAGGCCAGCCATGCTGTGTAACAAGACCCTGTACCAGTAAATAAAAGATTAAAAATTAAAAAAAAAAAAAAGCCACACACAATATTTGGGGCTGGGGAGATGGCTCAGTGGAATAAGCACTTACCTGGCAAGCACAGGTGTCTGAGTTCAATCCCTGGTTCCACAAAAAAAAAAAAAAAGCGACACCCTTAACCCATTTTGAATTTGTACCCTGAGCTAAGGTTTTGCCTGTCATCCCAGGACTCTAAGAGGATGAAGCAGAAGCATGACAAGTTTTAGCCCAGCCTGGGCAAGTTAGCAACCTGGCAAGACCATGTCTCAAAATAAAACATACATTTATTTATTTATTTATTTATTTATTGTATAGGGAATCAAACTCAGGACCTTGTGGTTGCCAGATAGGTGCTATGCCGCTGGGCTATATCTCAGGCAAAAAATTTATAGCTCAGCGGACTAAGCACTTGCTTAGGTAAGTGCAGGGACCAGGGTTCAATCCCTGGTTCCCCATGCCACACCGGCCTCTCCTTTGGGTGTGCTGAGCCAGCAATGCAATCCGTGGTGGCACAGCCTATAATCCCAACAGGTGGGAGGCAAAAAGCAGAGGGATCACTGTGAATGTGGGCTGCATAGTGAGACTCTGCACCAAAAAAAAAAAAAAAAAAAATTAAATGTGAAAAAGGACTCCCTGTGCAGCTCAGTCCAAAGGCCCGGGTTCCGTCCCCAACACTCCAGTAAGAAGGCAAGCAGTCACTCACCTCCAGCCTGCTCACAGTGTCCTCATTTCCAACAATTTCATTCAGCTTTATCGGCCTGTATTTTTCAACCCTGTTTTGAAGAAAACACATAAGAATGTTTTTTTGATTATCTTCCCACCAGCCTGGCACAGCAGCACAGGCCCGTAACACCAGCCACAGGAGGCCAAGGCAAAGGGAGGGCATGCTGGAAGCCACCCCAGGCAACTTAGCAAAATTAAAACCCCTCAAAATAAAGATTTTAAAAAGGGCTGGGATGCAGTTCAGTACTTCCCAGGTTCCATCTCTAGTATTTCAGAAAAAACAAAGGCATTACAAGGCAGCCCTAAAAGCTTTGCTGGACCAGCCCTCAATAAATCCCTGCCAATGAGGGACAAGTTTGTAGTTTAATGCGATTCCCGAGAGCCAATAGCAAAGCCAAGTCCAGGAGCCACAGGCATCAGAGGCACCACAGCAGAGAAACAAGCACAGACACTGGACCCAGGCCCACCCCACAATCCCATCGCATTAACAGAGGCCTGGTCACACTGTAATGTCCCTTTCACATTCATGGCAGCTGTGCGTGAATGTGCACAGGAGAGGCTGAGGCAGGATTGCTGTGAGACAATCAGTGTGTACTACATAGCAAGACTTTGTCTTTATAAATCAACCAAATAAACATACTAGAAAATACCTTTCACACTCAATATAGAAGTGTAGTAGATTTGCCATGATCTGACCATCATAAACTCCATTGCCTTTTAAAACTTTTTCAGTTCTGTACTGGGGATGGAACCCAGGGCGTCCCCCATTCAAGACAAGCAGTGTACCACTGAGCCTCACCCCAGCCTGCTCTAGAGGCTCTGATTTCCCCTCAGCCTGCACCTGCTCAGGTAACCGCTGGCTCTGCCACAGCAGAAGATGCGTGCAAAGATGAGCATTCTTCCTAAAAACCAAGGGACACAGAGACCATTGTCCTCCAAGGCCACCAGATGGAGCACGTTTGCTCCTCGTGCTTGATTCTCCACCCTCCCAGGCACTAGGAAGCAGGAAAGGAGCTTCAAGCTCTTCTGAAAAGCAGTTACAGACAGCAAGCCACACTCCTGTCCACCCGCCTACAACCTTCTCAGGGGGACAGCGCAGCACATCCCACGACAGCACCAGCCTGGGTTTTTTAATCAAAGGCTGTGCAAGCCCACAGGGAGACAACCAGCCACGGACAACACAGGAGCAGAAACTGAAGCTAGACTTGGAACAAGCACCACATGACTCTTCTTCAGCCATCAGGGTTCTTTCTCTCCAGAGCACCATTGGATACAAGCACAAATCTGCTGCCCGTTCAGCCTGCTACGCGCCCCCCAGTTCTTGGGTATTTTCTATTTGTTTTTGACACGGGGTTTTACTGTGTGGTCCGGCTGGCCTCAAACTCATAACCTTCCTGCCTCGGCCGCCTGAGGGATGGAAGAACACGCAACAGTGCCACCACGCCCAGTGTGTTGTGTCTGATTTTCACTTGGTCTTTATCAAATGTCAGTTCTGTGACAGCAGAGAATTAGCACTGCTTACCGACAGATCTGCACCACTCTGAATAGCGCTGTGCAACCAAGTGAAAATGCAAGCCATACCATATTTTTAAACATTTGCAGACACATTAAAAAGAATATGGGTTAGGTTCCTTTTAATAATATAGTTGATTAACCTCAGTAGAGTCAAAATAGTATTGCAACACGTAATTAATATAAGAAATGGACGCCCGGCTGACATTATAAAAACATTTATTGATGGTAGGTGGTCTCACAATCCTTACGCTGTGCCGTGTGAGACCCCGCTCGGAAAGCTCGCCTCGGCCACCCCAAGTCCCCGGGTGGGCTCGGAAACTCTGACGTTCGCCTTCTGCAAAGCCTAACCTCTGCGATGCCGCCCGAGCGGCGCCGGTCCCCAGACCCGGAGCGCGGCCTGCCCCGCTAAGCTCACATCCAGGAAGCGCCCCTCGCCTACAGTGGCCCTCACCACGGCAGCTCGTAGTGGCCGGCGCTGCCCGAGGCCTTGCTGGGGGCAGGAGCAGCGTCTTGCGGTCCGCTTTCCTCGGCGCGCTCCCCAATCTCCTCCACCTCCATTCTCACGACTCTTCTTCCCGCCAGAGGGTACGTACGGTGACGCCAACACGCAAAGCCCTGCCCCGTTCCCTAAGGACGTCGGGAGCGAGCGGGAACCACGCCCCCGTTTCTTCCTTTTTACGCCTGCGCAGAGGGCTCTGGTCAGCCCGGGCGAGACTGTTCCTCATGGAGGTCTGGCATCTGGCCGGGGAGGCAGAGGGTGGAGAGTCTCTCCCCGGCGCTGTGGGAACGGATGTTTGTGATTGTCAGAGACCCTCTCCTTCGCGGTCCTCCGAGGACCAGCTGCGTCCGAGCGGGCGTCTGCGCCGAGCCGTGCTTGGTGTTGTCAAAGGATTTGCGCCGTCCTGTGGGACGGACTGTGCCCCCGCCCCCCGTTTTGCAAAGCAGGAAACTGTCCCTCCGACAGATGTTTCAGAGTGTACTTTCCAGAAAAATAGGAGCTTCATGTTCACAGTGAGCGTTCTCTGGGAAGGCTTTTCTGTTGAACTGATCTTTTGTTTGTTTTTGTGTTGTTGTTTTTGTGTGTTTTGCAGCGCTAGGGGTTGAATCCAGGGCCTTCACACTGACCTACAACCTCAGCCCATCTCCTTTTTTTTGTTTTTGAGACAGTGGCTTGTTATGCAGTTCAGGCTGGCCTTGAGCTCACTTTGTAGCCCAGGCTGGTCTCAAACCCTCAAGATTCTTCCTGCCACAGCCTCCCTGCAACTCTTTAATTTTGAGATAGGGTCTCAATTGCCCAGGCTGGACTGAAATTTGGGATTCTCCTGTCTCTTTCCTTAGCCTCCTATAATGCTTAGATTACAAGTGTTCACCACCACACCTGGCTTTGGTCTTGTCTCTTGAACCTAAAATGTCTATAATAATAATTACCATCATTTGCTATGCTTTTTTTTTTTTTTTTGAGACAGGGTCTCACTATGTAGTTCAGGCTGACCTTAAGCTCACTTTGTAGCTCAGGCTGGTCTCGAACTCACAACAATCCTCCTGCCTCAGCCTCCCGAGTGCTAGGATTGCAGGCATGCGCCACCACGCCCGGCCCATTTGCTATGCTTTTACTATGCAGAACTGAGGTGGGTACTCATATTCTCCATGGGATAAAGAAGCATACTTGGAAATGACGGAATGATTTGTCCAATGTCATTTAGGTTGTACATGGTGGAACCAAGATTCATTTCCTAATATATTATGAAAGCTCTTCATATACTTGAAATATAGTCAGCATTGGCAATTTTTGACAGTCTCTACAGAGACTGAATAACTTTAATAGTAGTCCTACAGGCCAGGCTTGGTGGTGCATGTCTGTAACCCCAGAACTCAGGAGGCTGAGACAGGAGGATTGCTTCAAGTTCAACACCAACCTGGGAGGGGCCAGGGCGATGGCTCAGTGGAATAAGTGCTTCCTTGGCAAGCCCAAGGCCCTGAGTTCAATCCCTGGTTCTGCCAAAACCAAAAATCAACCTGGGCTACAAAGCAAGCTCAAAGGGAGCCTAAACTGCATAGGGAGATCCTATCTCAAAAAAAAAAAAAAAAAGCCTTTATATAAAATTCTGGAGTGGTGGAGATAGCTCAGAAGCATAAGTGCCTTCCTGTTCCTGAGCTCAACCCCCAGTACCAGAACAATAAGATTAAAATTCCATTTATATTTTTCTGAGGCAGGGTCTCATGTAGTTCAGGCTAGCTGTAAGCTCACTGTGAACCCAGATTGGCCTCGAACACCCTGTGTCAAGCCAGTGAACAAAGAACCATGATTCCTGAAGGGATGTATCGAATCAATTCCCACAGCCAAGCAGGGCACTCGGTAGCTGGATCAACTGGGACTGAGCAGGCGTGGGAATGGGGGAGCCAGGGCCCAGGAGACTGGATCATGATGGACACCATGGCCTAGTAAGAGCCTCAGGGGGCCCAGGAGGGTGGAAGGTAAGGCAGTGACCCAGTTTGCTTGCTAGATCACTGTGCCATAGTGATTCGTCTAAAGGGACACCAGGGGGAACACGGGAAAGGCATGAAAAGTTCCTGTTTTCTTTTGAGACAGGGTCTGCTCCTGTGCCCAGGATGGACTTGAACTCCTGAATTCAAGCAGTCCTTCTTCCTGGGCCTCAGAGGTAGCCAGAATCTCTCTCTCTCTCTCTCTCTCTCTCTCTCTCTCTCTCTCTCTCTCTGTGCGGGACAGGGAATTGAACTCAGGCCCTTGCGCTTACCAGGGAAGCGCTTTTTCCACTGACACCTATCTCCCCAGCCCAGTACAGAGATCTTTTAAGCCAGGTGTGGTAGCACACATTTGTGATCCCAGCACTCCAAGAGGCTGAGGCAGGAATAGCTCAGATTTGGGCCCCACCTGGGCTCTTCGGCAACTTGGCAAGGCCATGTCTCAATGGAAAGGGATGGGGATATAGCGCGATGTGAAGGCTCTGGGCTCAATGCTTAATACCGTCTATTCTCTAAGTATTTTAGTTTTTTGTTTGTTTTGAGACAGACAGGGTTTCTCGGGCTGGCCTTTGCAGATTTTCTTGCCTCAGCCTCCGGAGTGATGGGATCCAAGGCATGTGCCAGCACAGAGCCTGGCCTTTCTTTTAGAAAAAAAGAATCATTGGGAGCCTGCGAAGCCCTTCACCCACCCTCTCCTCATCCCTTGTCCTCTCCGCGACTCAGCAGCAGAGTAAGCTGAGGCACAGAGCAGCCTCCTGGTGAGCCAGGGGCAGGGTCTAGATGGAGACTGGTGGTGCAAGCCTGGGTGTCATCCTGTGCATTTGCTCATGGCTAAGTCCAGGATTCCCATTTTGTGCCGCTGGGGAAGGGTATGGGAAGGCCCACTGGAGAGGAGGATCTGCACCCAGCATCTCTTTCCGGGGAGATTCCCATCTACTGGGTTGGGAGGCTTCCACGGGGTCACCATGGAGACAGCCAAAGCCTCTGCTGCTCGAGCCTCCCAGGCCCCTGGAGTGTGGGGCTGCTGGAAACCCGCCTGCTTTGTTCCTGTTGACCCAGGAGTGGGATGGAGAGTGGTGTTATGTGGCCACTGAGCAGGAGGGGATGGGCCTGTCCTGAGTGCAGGGGCATGCAGGTGGCTGTCACTGGAGAAACTCCTCTGACTACTTGTCTAGAGCTGGAGAAGCAAAACCATAGCCCTCACTTCCTTTTCTCTAGGTTTGTGAGACGTGGTCGCAGGAATTCACTTCACTTGAGGAAAGCAGGCACGGAAGATTCAAGTTTGTTTTGAGACTTTAGAAGCTCTGTGCAATTTTTAGATGATGTCTTGAGCAGGGTCTCACTCTGCAGTTCAGGCTGGTGTTGAACGCACTATGTAGTCTAAACTGTTCTTGGACTAAGGTGATCCTCCTGACTCAGCCTCCTGAATATTGGGATTACGGAGTGTGGTACCACACCCAGCTTTTGAGATGTTTAGCTGCTTAAATTTGTCCCTTGAAAATGTTACACATAGCCGGGCGTGGTGGCGCATGTCTGTAATCCCAGCACTGGGGAGGCTGAGGCAGGAGGATTGTGGTGAGTTCGAGACCAGCCTGAGCTACAAAGTGAGTTTAAGGTCAGCCTGAACTGCATAGTGAGACCCTGCCTCAAAAAGACAAAAAAAAAAAAAAAAAAAAAAAAAAAAAAAAAAAAAAAAAAAAAAAAAAAAAAAAAAAAAAAAAATGTTACACATAGGATGTCATTCTGTATGACTTGAGATGGGTCACATAAGTCTATATCAAGAATTATTACTTTAGGGCTGGCAAAATAGCTCAGCGGTCTAAAGCGCCTCTCAGGGACCGCGGTTCCATCCCCAGCACCACATGCCATGCCAGCCCCTCCCCCACCCCCGCAAAAACGAATCCGTGATGTGTAGCGCGACACTGTGATAAATAAATGAATTTAAAAAAAAAAAAGAATTGTTACTTTAGTGCTCCCTCCACACCCAGCCTTCATTTTTACTTTCTTGGATAAACTCACTGGTTTTATTTTTATTTATGTTTGTATGTTTTTCTCATGTCCTGCAAATCTTTGTTGGCGACAAGAAAAACCTGGAATCTATCTCCAGAGGCAGAGGAAAGCACCCCCGACCCCGATATTGTCTAGCGGGCAAAGCACTTTTAGAAGTAACTAAGAACAGGCCGGGTTAAGGGTACAGTGTAGAGCTGAATTTATGAGTTATCATGCAGGAATTTTTTTCATGCCGCCATCTGTTATGTTTTGTGAGATTCTTTGGATTAAAACTCTGGTAATAAAAATGATACAAGTTATCTGTCAAAATGTGCCATAATCTCATGGCTTTTAACCATTTTTTAAATAAATTGAATCATCCTATGCACAACTTTGTAACCTTTGGGGTTCCCCCCCCACACTTAGTATTATTACTGTTTTTTTCTTGTTTTTTTGAGACAGGGTCTCTGTAGAGTTTAGGCTGGCCTTGAATTTGCATCAGTTCTAATTGCCTCAGCCTTCCACATGCCAGGACCCCAGGTGTGCACCACACCCAGCCCATCATGCCTACACTTTTAAAAGTGCCGGGCCGAGCTGGGCGTGGTGGCACATGCCTGTAATCCCAGCACTCGGGAGGCTGAGGCAGGATTGTTGTGAGCTCGAGACCAGCCTGAGCTACAAAGTGAGCTTAAGGCCAGCCTGAACTGCATAGTGAGACCCTGTCTCAAAAAGACAAAAAAATAAAAAATAAAAATAAAAGTGCCAGGCCGGGGAGATGGCTCAGTGGCACAGGTGCCTGCCTGGCAAGCACAGGGTCCTGAGTTCGGTCCCCACCCCACAAAAGGGACCATGTTTATGCATTTACCAACCAACATTTTTCAGTCTTCAAAAAGCTAAGCGCTGGAAAGGCCCTGTAGGTAGGCAATCTGACAGCCCAAGAAGCAAGAAGGTCCCACAAGTTCAAGGCCAGCCTGGGCTACAATATGAGATCTCACTGGACCCCAAAGTACAGCTACAATGAATCAACCCCTTTTTGTGTTCGTCAGAGATTTGGGGGGAGGGTTGGCAGGAGGGCTGGCATTGCTGGGGATTGAACCCAGGGACTCCTGCACACTAGGCAAACACTGCAGTGCCCAAGCCACTTTTTTGTTTTATTTGTTTATACTGGGAATTGAATTAATGACCTTGTGCTTGCAAGTCAGGGGCTGTTGGGCAGTACTCCCAGCCCCGCTGTATTATTTTGATGGAACGCACATACATAATCTTCATATATCTGACAAAGTAAGACTCGAAATGCTGCTGGCAGTGGTGCATAGACGTGATGTTCCAGCTACCTGAGAGGCTGAGGTAGGACGTTTGCAAGTTCATGGCCTGAGCAACTTGGCCCTGTCCCAAGCTGAAAGAGACTTGTTCCCTTACGAAGGCTGAACTCAAATTTGCAAGCCTTCTGCCTCAGCCTCCCGCGCAGCTGGGATTACAGTGGTGGGCCACCACATCCAGCAAATATTTACTTATTTATTTAGATTGAATCTCAGTATGTAGATCAGGTGGCCTTGAACTTGCTATGCAGCCCAGGCTGGTCCGGAATTCCAGGGGACTCACCCTGCCTCAGCCTCCTGTGATGCAGGTGTTTGCCACCATGCCTGACAAGCTAACAAGTTCTGTACTGGAAAACTCTCCTGTCCACGGGGATCACCAGGACAGGTGACTAAATTCCAGTCGTAACCTTTGCTTTCGGCGGGAGCCATGCCCACTGGGAACTGGGCGCCCTGTCTGGCTTCCCTTTGTGGGTTTCCCTAATCCCCAGCCTTCCTGGGTGATACTCCCTCCTGGCCTCTGGGGTTCCTGCTGCCCAGGCTTCCTGCAATCTCTGCAGGTTCCTGGAAGGCTGTGACTCCCTGTAGGAATATTTTCCTCCTCTTGCACCGTGAATACTGGGCACAACTTTGCTTCACTGGCCTCAGACTGCGGTTCTCTAGGCCCCAGGGGCTGTGTTAGGCTAGGAGCAGGCAGCAAGCCTGGGTGTGTGGGCCAGACAGGAGCAAGGCCCAAACTAGCCAGACACATAGACTTGTTCTGGCTGCCCTGGGAGGCTGTCAGGAAGGTCACAAGTTCAAGCCTGGCCTGGTGACTTGCTGCAGTGAGTACAAGTCTCAAAGTAAAATAAAATTTAAAAATCCAGGAATGGTTGGTGAATGCCAGTAATCTCTGCAGAGTGGAAGGCTGAGGCAGGAGGATGGAACACTGTTAAAACCAAAATCTGAGGCCCTGGTTGTGAAGCAGCTGTGGATTCCAGAAGTGGGAAGCCCAGGGGAAGATGCAGAGAAAGGCTGCACACAAGGTGAGCCTCTGCAGGCTGAGGCAAGGGCCTGGGGGGCCCAGGGAAAGGGGGTACCCAGGGCCACAAAAACAGGTGAGGGTTGCATCCCCTTCCCCTAGGGTCTGGCCGAGTTGTCCATGGTTGCCTCAGACTCCAGACCCTCCTGCCTCAGCATCCCACAACACCAATCCCAGGTTTGAATGCGGGTAGGGGGAACAAAACCCCAACCCCCACCCCGTGGATGGGGAAATGGAATTCATGGAAGCATTAAGGCACATCTGGCATGCCTGTAATCCCAGCACTCGGGAGGCTGAGGCAGGAGGATTGTTGTGAGTTCGAGACCAGCCTGAACTACAAAGTGAGCTTAAAGCCAGCCTGAACTGCATAGCGAGACCCTGTCTCAAAAAGACAAAAAAAAAAAAAAAAGGCACATCTGGCTCCATACAAGGACGGGGG